>WEZZ01013106.1:27261-50861 GCA_013400585.1 Chloropsis cyanopogon
CTCTGGATTTAGGAAAGGGTGTCTCTGGATTTGGGAAGGGGTTTCTCTGGATTTAGGAAAGGGTGTCTCTGGATTTAGGAAGGGGTTTCTCAGGATTTAGGAAGAGGTTTCTCTGGATTTAGGAAGGGGTTCCTCTGGATTTAGGAAAGGGTTTCTCTGGATTTAGGAAAGGGTTTCTCTGTGATCACTCCAGATGTGATCCAGGGGCTGCTTGGGATATGAATGGCAGATGCAGGGTTTGGGGTTCAATTCTTGTGCTGATTTCAGTAGAGCTTTGTGCCTTTGTATCATTTTTAGGTGCATCAATAGTTCTTCAGTACAAAATATGGGGGTTTAGGTATATAAATGGCTTTTTAGGTAAACTAATAGACATCCTTGAGGGCCAGGGCCTTGAAGACCTCAGTGGAAGGGGGTTTAGGACAGGAAGGATGAATTTCTCTCTAAAAGGATCTTTTTCTCTACTTTATCCAAGGGTGAAACGTTGATTGGTCCTTGGCCTAAATCCCTGGTTGCCAAACTCCTGGATGCTGAGGTGATTCAGGATCACTCCTTTTTTCCCTGTCTCCAAGGAGTGTGATGATAAATAATTAAATTGGAATTAATGAAATAGTTAAATTGGAAAGTATCCATATTTTATCGTAACCAGTATCCATATTTTATCGTAATCAGTGCCCCTAATTAACACTGAGAGGCAGATTGGCCCTGAGGGGTGACATTTCAAATCCAGCATTTTTCCCGGTTCGCATTCCCTCTGGAGAACCCTCTGTGGGAATGCTGCTCCTTTTGGAAGCATCCTTGTCACCACGTGCTGGTGGCACCAATGGCTCAGTGACCTTCCCCCTCTGCTCTGCTCCACCCAACCTGGCTTGGACACTTCCAGGGATGAGGCAGCCACAGCTTCTCTTGGAATTCCATCCCATCCCTCACAGGGAAGAATTCCTTCCCAATATCCAGTTTAAACCTTCCCTCCTTCAGCTCAATCCCTTCCCCCTTTTCCTATCAAACCTTTGCACCCAAACTCTGACAGATCCTGTCTGGATGTCGCTGCCCAGCCTCTGGAGAGCCACCAAAATTTATCAGGATAAATAAAAAAGAATCTCCCCAGACCAGTGCTTCCTTGATGGAATTAAGATCCTTGATGGAACTAAGATCCTTCATGGAATTAAGATCCTTGATGGAACTAAGATCCTTGATGGAATTAAGATCCTTCATGGAATTAAGATCCTTCATGGAATTAAGATTCTTCATGGAACTAGAGACCCTTCATGGAATTAGGACCCTTCATGGAATTAAGATCCTTCATGGAATTAAGATCCTTGATGAAATTAAGATTCTTCATGGAATTAAGATCTTTGATGGAATTAAGACCCTTCATGGAATTAGGATCCTTGATGGAATTAAGATCCTTGACAGAATTAAGATCCTTGATGGAATTAAGATCCTTCATGGAATTAAGACCATTCATGGAATTAAGATCCTTCGTGCATCCGCAGGGCTGCTCCTCTACCGTCACATCTCCCGACATCTCCGCAGGGCGTCCCCATCAACATTCCAGTGCCACCAGCTGCCCACCGAAGCAGAGCTTATCCTCCACTCGGTATTCCAGGAGTGCCTCTCCTTCCTCGGAGTGGCACAGTGCCACCCCTGCATTCCGGAGCGAGCAGAGCTCCGAGGAATCACCGGAGCCAGCCGTCCATCCCGCGCACGCCGGGGTCCCCAGCTGTCACGTCCCACCTTGTGGTGGCTTCGTAAACCACCCTGACACCGTCATCATCCTCCCAGATCCCATCCCACTCCTCTGCTCTCTGGAAATGGATGATCCTGGAGGTTGCTGCATTAGCAAAGAGAAGTTTGTGGCAGGGGGTTGGGGGTGTGACATCGGCTGGAAAACGTCGGGACAATTGATTCATTGCTGGAGGCGGGAACGGAAAAGGCGCTGCTGGTTCACAGGTGAGAGGATCCGTAAAGCTTTAAATCCAGATTTATGACAGGGGGTGGATTTATTTTCCTCAGGAGCTGGAATTGCAGCTCTCCTCCCTCCCTTTATGAGGCGTTTAATTAATCAGCCACAATAAACACGTTCAAAACTCGCATTAGGGTCTGCATTAGTCTTGGTGCTCGCTCCGTTATGGATGTCTGGGAGGGCAGACAGGCTCATTCCAGGGATGAGGCCTCTCCAGCAGAGCCAGGAGCACCCAGAATTTGGGAAAAGGGAAAAACCCCAAGGAGATTATCCTTAACATGAAGGGAAATGCTCTGTTCACTTCTGTGTGGTGGAAAGGGAGAGCTCTGGATGTGGATTTTTGGGATGGAGGCAAATGGAGAGGTGAGGCCACCGACAGCACAGGGTGGGGCTGCTTTTCCTTAAAACAGAATCATGGATTTATTTGGGATGGGAGGGACCTTAAAGCCCATCCAGACTGGCAGGGGGCAGGGATGGATGGGATGTTGGGAATTGGGAATTCCTGGCTGGGAGGGTGGGGAGAGGCTGGGCTGGAATTCCCAGAGCAGCTGGGGCTGCCCCTGGATCCCTGGCAGTGCCCAAGGCCAGGTTGGACACTGGGGCTTGGAGCAGCCTGGGACAGTGGGAGGTGTCCCTGCCATGGCAGGGGTGGCACTGGGTGGGATTTGAGGTCCCTTCCAACCCAAACCATTCCAGGATTCCATGGAAGGAGGTGCAGACAAGGGAGAGTTCACAAACCCCAGAAGCCAGTCCTATAAATTCCACATTTACTACTGAACTCCATAATTCCTAGATTGCTGCTCCCAATGTGGATTGGTGACCTGTAAATCCAATCATGGAAATCCTCAGGGGCGACGTGGCCACTCGTTCATAAACCAAAAAATATTATCAGAAAATAACACGTGAGGGCAAATTCTCCTTGTGCTTCCCAGATTCTTCCCCATCCCAAATTTTCTTCCCCATTTCCCAGGTGCTGCTGTGTCCGTGTGAAAGGAAAAGGTGTTAAATGCATCCTGCCAGGCTGGCCTGACACAACTCCTGCCACGGAGCTCTGCCTGTTCTCATCCTCGGGGATGACAGGGAAGGGAAGGAAGTGGAAAATCAGCCCTGGATGAGGAGGGAGGAGCTGCTCCCTGGAAGATTCCGGAGTCGCTTCCACGGCTGGGCAAACCCTCCCACTCCTGGAGCTCCCGGGGTTGGAATTGCTGCTCTCATTTCAGGCTCAGCAAACCACGTTTAATCCACCCGCCAGCTCTGGGAGAGTTTAGGGCTCCCTGGGCAGGGAAAGGACATCCAAGGTAAGGGAAAGATGGCGAGGGAGGAATTTTAAAGGAAAGTTCCCAGGTTTCAGGGGTAGGGAAAGAACCCTTGGTTTGTGCTGTTGGACAGGGTGTTATCAAGTGGAAAATCTGAGCTGCCAGGTAGAAAATACCAGAATTTGCATCGAATTAGTGGGATAAATCTTAATTTCAATCAATCAGGAATATGATTTAAAGGTTTTCCATAGGAATACGAGTCCTGATTGATCCCACTCAATCAAAACAGGATTTAAAGGTTTTCCCATATCAATGCACAACACAAAGAATAACAAATCAAACACAACCATGCTACGTTCAGCTACCTGATCCCTAAATGATCTGAAAAAACCCCAGAATATTCCAGTGTATCCATGTATTTATTCCTTTTCAAGCAATTTAAGGAAGGAAATTTAACAGAGGGAGTTTAAGGCAGGTGAAAATTCCACGTCCTGGCGCTCCTTTAAATGGCAGCACACCTTGACAGGTCCCCAGATAAATTCATGCTGGGATTTAGCAGCTTTTTAAGTGACAGAATCCAAGCAGGTGCAAATGGATAAAGCTTCCCTGAAGTCTGAGACATTCCTGAGGCCATCCCAGAGCGGGACTTGGGTTATAATTTATCAAAAACTGGGAATACGCAATAATTTTCACTGTGCTCGATATTCCACTCCATATTAAAAACCAAAAACCTCCTGTTTTCAAAAATTAAAGATTCACAAAGCCCTCGACCCAGAATAAGGTCAGTCAGGGCCATCTGGATGGGAAATTTTCCTTTTGGTTTTCCAGAGCTGGAGAAGACTCCCTGCATCATGCAAAGCATCCAAGTGCTTAGGGAAGCAGGAAAGAAGGGTAAAAATTGAAAATAAATTTTAAAAAAACGCACAGAACTCCATAGGTTTTTTTGGGTTTTTTTTTTTTTTTTTTTGTTTTTTTTGGGTTTTTTTTGGTTTTTGGTTTTTTTTTTTTTTTTTTTTTGTGTTTTTTGGGGTTTTTTTGGTTTTTGGGTTTTTTTTGTTTTGTTTTGTTTTTTTTGCCAGGAATACAAGGAATAAAGGAGAAAGGGAAAAGCAGGATCTAAAGCCTCACTGTGGCTGGGAAGAAGTAAAGGAGATTATCCAAGTGTTTGGGTTTGGTTAAACTTCCAGGAAGGAAAATAATTGGAGACCTGGATGATAATTGGACAATATTCCAGGAAGGATAATGATTGGAGACTTGGATAATAATTGGACAATATTCTAGGAAAGAAAATAATTGGACATCTTTGGAGCTGCTGCTAAAGGAACTCTCCTAAGGATGGGAAGGAACTGGAAAATATTTCAGGGATTTTAAGGAAGGGATATTTCCCAGTGCCACAAGGAAATACAACAGGAATTGTGTGTAAAACTCCCTGGGGTTAACAAGTGACCAAAGTGAAATCATTCCAGCAGCTGGGAAAGCTCCATTCCCTCTTCCCACATCACTGGCACAGAATTCCAGCCTTTTTATGTTCTGAATTTCCAGGGCTCCAGCAGCCTCTTGAATTCTTCAAGTGATTTCAACAAAATTACACTAAATTTGACACTGGCCATTCTTATTTCTGAATGGAAAGATTAGGAAGACCCCAGCTTTTATCCTTGTGCCATGAAAAAACTCCAATCCCATCTTGTCCAAAAATTGCTGGATATCATTTCCTGCCAGTTGCCCTCCTTGCTTTTGATCCCTTTGTCTGCTCATTTTCTCTCTCAGGAACAGAAATGTCCAGTTTAATTTCATTTCTATGCAGCTGATACCTGACTTGATTTCTTATTCCTTAAAACACTGCCCTCCCGAGCTCTCCATGAACTTCCATGACCTTCTCCCATTAGGAAGAGAATACAACTAAATTTTGAAAAATCCTGCTTTTTTGTGCTGTTGACCCTCACTTTGCACTCCTGATTTGCTCTTGTTCGGAACAAGGAGCTTTGTCTCTGGCAGAAAAAGCTGCCTAAATTCCATCTGGGATGAGTTAATCCTTCGGGAGACAGATTTGTCAGGGCGGCTCCAAGATTGTTCTGGGTAGAAACTGTCTGAGATGATTTCCCAGGAAGTTTCCACAGAATCCTGGGATGGTTTGGGTTGGAAGGGACCTCAAATCCCACCCAGTGCCACCCCTGCCAGGGCAGGGACACCTCCCACTGTCCCAGGCTGCTCCAGCCCCAGTGTCCAACCTGGCCTTGGGCACTGCCAGGGATCCAGGGGCAGCCCCAGCTGCTCTGGCAATTCCAGCCCAGCCAGGAATTCCCAATTCCCAATCTCCCATCCATCCCTGCCCTCTGACACTGGGAGCCATTCCCTGGCTCCTGTCCCTCCATCCCTTGTCCCCAGTCCCTCTCCAGCTCTCCTGGAGCCCCTTCAGGCCCTGCCAGGGGCTCTGAGCTCTCCCTGGAGCCTTCTCCTCTCCAGGGGAACATTCCCAGCTCTTGGAGAAGCTCCGTGGCCTCCTCTGCTCCTCCATTCCAACAGATCCACATCCTTCTGATCTTCTTACTGTAATTCCACTCCGTTTCTTTGGCACTTGAGGGTGTCCAGACATCTGCTAAATCCAGGTGTTGGATCCTGGAGATTTATTGGCTTGGGAGTTTGGTAGACTCAAGCAGGATCACAGAAAAAGCAACATTTCATCCTCGAGAAAAAACTTAGGGAAAAAAAATCACCTGCCCTGTCAGCTTTGGAGGAAAACATCCCTTGGAATGCCCTTTGTGGGAAGAGAAAAGGAAATCAGAGAATCCTGGAATGGTTTGGGTTGGTGGGACCTTAAAGCCCATCCAGTTCCACTCCTTGCCATGGGCAGGGACACCTTCCATTATCCCAGGTCACTGTGGGAATTAACATTTGGTTTACCCCTCTAAACAAATTGCGAAGCTCTTGGATTTTGTAGGCCCAAGATTTTGCAGGCCCGAGATCCAGCTCTCAGATTTTGTAGGTAGAATAAAATAAAATAAATTAAAAATTCCTCACTTTGTGACACAAAAGGCAACATGAATTTATTTGAAGGACGTTTGTGCCACAAACACTAAAAAATTCTGTGTTTTCCAGTGATTCTGAAGGTTTTTGTGAAACATTTCTCCTGTTTGTTTATAATTTCAGAGCAGTTTTACTTCAGAACACTTGAACCTCTCCCAGAGTGACAGCCTAATCTCTTGTGCATATTTTTAATAAACCCTGGACAAAGCCACAGTGGAATTTTCCTCTTGAAGCACTGAGAGGAACGATTGAGCACCAGATATCCAGGAAATCAAACCTTGGGAATGAGTGGAAAACACTGAGGGGTTGATTTCCACATCAAGGCTGAGCCTTGAGTGCTGATAAGGCTGAGTTTAATTTAGTAATGAGCAGGAGTTATCAATAACCAGCTGGTTTTACAGCAGCAATAACAACATCATTAAATCGGGAATCAAAAGGAAAGGGATGAAAAAAACTCCTTTAGTCCGCGGGAAAATGGAAATGGCGCAAAGCGCCGTTAACGGGATTAAAGGAAGCGGGAAAGGTTAATTGGGAGCAAGGAGGGAAGGAAAATTATTAGCAAAAAAAGCTGGAAATGTTCAAAACGGTGCTGGGAAAATGACAGGATAAATCTGGGAAGCGCGCACCTCGGAGGGAGAAGGGAATTGCACACGGCCATCCCTTTCCGCGGGGATTTGGGGAGAGAGATTTTAGGGGAAAAAAACCTGATTCTGGGGAGCAGAGGGTGGTCAAGGGTGCATCCAGGCTGGAATGGGACTGGAAGTGCCTCATCCTCCTCCTGGAAATCCTTGGGAGTGTCCAAGGCCAGGTTGGATGGGGCTTGGAGCAACCTGGGAGAGTGGGAGGTGTCCCTGCCCATGGAACTGGATGGGATTTAGGATCCTTCCCAATCCAAACCATTCTGGGATTCTGTAATTTTATGGAACAGCTCAATTTTCCCCTCGTCTCCTCTTTGCTTTATTCCTTTCCCATTTTGTTAAAACACAAAAGACTGAAGGAAAAGGACAATTAAAAGAAATGAAGGATTTGAAGTTTTAAATCCATCTTTTTTGGGAAGAAAATTAAAAATAAATCCTGTCCTTGTCTTTTCCAAAATTAAATTGTTCACAGGAATACTGGGAAAAAAATCAATTTTTATTATTATTTTCCAGCCTACAGAAAATTAATTTCATATAATACATTAAAATCCAGTACATAGCTGAAGTGAAATTTGTGATTCTCAACTGATAAGAAAAATTAAATATTGAATCAAATAAAGCAGAAGGAGTGGAAGGGAAATCAGACTAAGGGGGGTTTATTTTCCTTGGAAATTGCCCTCCTGTAGGACTGAAAGTGGAAAAAATGCAGAGATTACCCAAAAATAAACTTCCAACCTGGCCATAAAATACTAAATGTGGTTATGATTTGAGTTTGTGAGCTGTAGCCTTCACATAAAGCACAAAATCGCAAACTTTTTGTTTTATAATCCTTGACTAAAGAAAAAAAATTAGGATTATTCATAAATATCCGCGACAGATTCACCTCAGCCGTAAAAGGAAATAAAAAGGAAATGTTCCCTGTAACTCACCCATTCCAAGAGTTACTTTGCAGGGATTTCTCCTGTTCAAATGCACTTTTTAAGCTTCAAAACTTCCAATTCCTTGAATGAGTCTCCAAATTCCCATTTTAAAAGTGCTGTTCCTCTGCAGGAATTTGTAATGGATGTCTCCAAGGAAAGGCAGAGTCGGGAATGAGCGGCTCAGGATTAATCCACCCCACAAAGGAGATTTTACCTTCAGATCTGGGGATTGTTTGGAGTGGAAAATATGGATTTTCATCTCTTCCATGGTGTTTTTCCTATGACTAATTGCAGCCACTCCAGATATTCCCAGTGCTCATCCCAGCCTGTTAATTCCAGGTCTTGCTGTGTTTTAATTCATCCCCAAAGCGATGAATTCCACACGGAAATCTCTGCTTTGCGTAGAAAAACATTTTTATTTTTAATTTTTTAGAATCCTAGAATCCCTGAATTATTCTGGGTTGAAAAGCCTTCCAAGACCACCAAATCCAAACATCCCCCAGCACTTCCAAGCCCCGCACTGTCCCATGTCCCCAAATGCCACATCCACACTCAAATGTCAATTAAAGTCTTTATTCCCACTTTTTGTAGATCAAATTTCCCAAGCTTCATTTCTCCAGGCCATTTGTCACTTCCTAAATTTGAAATTCCCATGCCAGAGGAATTCCCTGTTTCCTTAAACCTTGAGTGTGGAGAAGTGGACACAAGTTTGGGGGAAAATAAATCACATTTAAACAGAGAAGCTCCGTTAAACTTCTCTTTTCCTTTTCCATTTTCAAGCACTTTGAAAATTCTTTCTGATTTTTATCACCTTCCAACACCTTCCTGAAATGATGGGAGAGGCAACTTTCTCCAGGCTTTTCTTCTCCATTAGAAAAGTTTTTATTTGGAAAGGTTTTGCCTTGAGATATTTAAAACAAGACCACAAGAAACATGAATTCCTTTTTTTTTCCACTGCTGGCCAGATTTTTTTTTTTTTTTTGACTTATGAGGCCATAAGAAATGGGAATTTTAAGTCAAGAATCCTCTTGATGATCCCAATTCTAACTTTCCATCTGATGGTTGGATATCAGGAAGAATTTTTTTCATGGAAAGGGTGGTGAGGCTTTGGAACTGCCCAGGGAGGTTTGGAGTGCCCATCCCTGGAGGTGCCCAAGGAATTCCTGGAGGTGGCACTGAATCAGGAACAAGCTGGACTCAATGATCCCAAAGAGGTTTTCCAACCTCAGTGATTCCATAATTTCTTCAGGTAACATCTCAAATGAACAGGAAAGGCCAAACAGGACTAAAAGCAGGGAAAAGCATGGAATAAAACTGGAAAAACCTGAAAAAAAGGAAGAGCAGGAGTAACAGAAAGTTTTGGAGTTTTGGTACAGCTGTACAAGACAGAGTTGATCCCTCTTTTTCCAGTGATGCACAGCTGAAATAATTCCCACTTTGGATTACTCCAAAGAAAATGCAAATTTGGCTTTGTTATAAAACCTCTGCCTTGTTTCTTCCCCAAACATTTCCAAACCCATTTGAAGAAAAGAGAGGTGATGTCATTAATTAGATGCAAACCGCGATGCAACAGGAAATTCTTCCATTATTTAGCCATTGGCTAATTACATTTAATTTGTCCTTTTCCTGGGAGCCAGTAATTAACCCAAGGAGCTTTGCCAAGCAAGGAGTGAGGACTTTGTGCTGGAGCAGAGCAAATTAGGCTTTGATGTGTTGCTGATGAGTGGCAGCTCCTTCAAGGTGAAGCATAAAAAGGCTTTAAAACCCTTTAAACACGAACAGAAGCCTTTGGCTTTCCATGGTAATTAACACCAGAGTTGAATAGGATTTAGGATTAAAATCAGGCCCCACGTGTTTTCCTGGAAGTTGATCTTCACTTCCCAGGCCACAAGAACAATTTCATGATGAACCTGTTGGAGTTTGGATTGCTGTTCAGTCCCAGCTCAGGGTTTGACATGCCTGGGGAGTAAATCCTTTAAATCCACTCAGTTTTGGTCTTTTAGGATCAATTATTCCCTACACTTGAGCAGCAGCTCCTGGTGTGCAGCCATCCCCTGTTTTGTGCTAACGGGATCTGCACGACTGGGATGAGCCTGGTGGATTTTCAGGAGGAATCTCAGCTCCATCTCTCCTCTCCCACCTTTGCACAGCAAAGAATTGGAAAATCCCACAATGGTTTGGGTTGCAAGGAGCTAAAATCCCATCCCATCCCACCCCTGCCATGGCAGGGACACCTCCCACTGTCCCAGGCTGCTCCAGCCCCAATGTCCAGCCTGGCCTTGGGCACTGCCAGGGATCCAGGGGCAGCCCCAGCTGCTCTGGGCACCTGTGCCAATGTTTTACCACTTCCTTTGTCGATTCCTTATCCCACAAATAAACATTTCACAGTTCCATGGGTCTGGAGGATGAGACAGCACAGGCAGCTGGGATAAATCTCCTTTAATCTCCAGGGTGTTGTAATTTCCTTTAGGCCTCGCAGTCTTTAATAATATCTGCGATGATAACAACGTCTGGGAATATTTTTAGCATTCCTTTGTTACTCAGACAGTGTCAGGACTGTGCTGCTTTTTCTTGTTCACAGCTTCTCATCCTGAGCTTTGTGCTGAAGGCAAAGTGTGGAATTAATATTGTGCTTATTCCTTGAAACTTCCACCGAGATTCTGCCAGGATCAGTTCCAGCAGTTGTTGTTCCTTCCGACGCATTTATCAGCTGAAAATCCAGTCCTACAAATATTTCTGTGTTGGCTGGGCTGTGCTTTGGGATTTAGAGACAGAATCCCAGGATCTCTGAGGTTGAAAAAGCCCTTCAAGGTCACCGAGTCCCAGCTGTGCCCGATGCCCACCTTGTCCCCAGCCCGGAGCTCCGAGTGCCACCTCCAGGAATTCCTTGGGCACCTCCAGGGATGGGCACTCCAACCCTCCCTGGGCAGTGCCAAGACCTGATCCCCCTTTCCATGGGGAAATTCCTGCTGGTGCCCACCCTGAGCCTGCCCTGGCCCAGCCTGAGGCTTTTTCCTTCCAGAAGGTTCCCCCTGAGCCTCCTTTTCTCCAGGCTGAGCTCCCTCAGCTGCTCCTGGTGCTCCAGACCCTTCCCTGGACCTTCTCCTGCCCCTTCTGGAAGGTGAGGAACCCAGAACTGGACACAGGAGTTAAGACAAAACCTGCAGGAGATTTTCCATAATTTCTGCAGCTCCAAGTCCAGACTTTCCAAAGTAAAACTCTCCCACCGCCAGCTCCTCTTTTCCAACACCTTCTTTCCACTCTGCTCTGAGATCAGTTTTTAGTGTTCATTTTCAGAGCCTTCCAACATCCCAAATTATCCTCATTTTCCCACTAATGACCCTTGGAAGTAGCTCTTGGGAGATAAAATCTGAATTTCCATCCATTATTTTGTGGCTTTCAGAAGCAAAAGTTTCTCTGCAGTTGTAGCGATTCCCATACTCACTTTGGAATCAATTTATGGATTTTTTTTTTTTTTATTGTCTCCCAACAAGTGAAATTTTGAGTTTTAAATAAGGATTTCCTCCCAGGTGAAGATAATTGAAAACGTCTACCCAAGGTCTCCAGGATGAAATGATAACAAAATAAACAAAAAGTGAGAATTGAATTTATCTCAGGATGTTTGAGAATTTGGATTATCTCCCAGACATGTGACTTTTGTCCCATCTTGTGTTGTTTTTGCTTCGAACAAACACATTGCCCCTTTAATTAACATTTTGTCCTGATCTTTTATTGACTGTACAATAATTTAACAAAAATTCCATTTATATCACCCTTAAAGCTCCTGCCTCTGCTTTCAGTAATTAAAACATCCTCCCAAAAATGAATTATTTCCTAATTTGGGTCTTATTTTCACTTTCACACTTTCATTTTCACTGATGCATCCACCACTTCCTCACAGCTTTTTCAGGAGGGATTTACCAGTATATTCCATATTTTTTCAAATAAGTTTTATTTGCCTAAGTATTTATTGCTTTATTTGAAAATAGAACAAAAGCCACCCAACCCCACCATCACCACCACTCTGAGAGCTGGGGGAGGAAAAATACCCCCAGAAAAATGGAAATCAGATCTTTTCTACCTCAGAAATTCCTAGAGGTGGAATCTCACCACATTTACACTGAATTTAATCAGCCAAAAAATAAATTCCAGCAGGGTCACAGCAGATCTGGAGCTCAGCTCTGCTGCTTACCTGAAATAAACGAGAAGAAACAACATCCACCTTCCAAATCCCAAAAATCAGCTTCTCCTGGAGCCACCTCAAGGCTTTGGAGAGCTCCAGCCCCACCTCCTGTGGGGTTTGGCCAAGAGGTGGGTTTAATGAGGGGCAGGTTTTAATGAGGTTGTTAATTAACTCCTTGTAAATCTCTTTTTTTCTTTCATTTTCTGACTCAATTTATTCAAATAAATGTTTGAACTCAGTGTCAGATCGACCTTGAAGGTCAATTTGTCGGCCTCAAATCTCTCTTGAATCAGCAGAGAGAAAATATTTAAAATGTTTTTCTACTTCCAAGATGAGAAGAATTTTGGGATGGGATTTCTCATTCTCTTCGTCCAGTGGGAATCTCCATGGTAAGATGAGACAGATTTATATATATAAAATAAATATATTTATATGTAGGTATCAGCTTTTGAGCAGATTAATCCCACATTTTGTGCTTGGGAGTGAAAACAAAAAAATTTTAGGAAATTGTCCTTGAGGGAGCACATTTTAATCCAACATCAGGTGAACTCCAAATGTGAAAACCTCTGAAAATTGACCATGAAGAAACTTGAAATTTCTCATAATTGGCAATAATCTCTTGGTAGATCTCACCTGTATTCACCACTGAAATAAACTAAAATCAGTCCTGGTTCTTTCCAGGATCAGATAATAATAAAAAAAAAAGGTTTATAGATGTCAAAAATGAATAAAATACATGGTAAATTATCACTAAAATATCAAATTGTGAGGGCATCTTGAAGGAAAGAATGAGCACATTCACTTCATGCAGTCTGGCCATCTCATCTGGGAGTTTCTCAAAATTCCTGGGAAAGGCAGAGAGGAGAATTCCAGCATTTCTCTTCCAGCAAAGAGGGAGGAATGGGCTGAAAGGATAAAATATTCCAAATGTCGTGCATAATTGAGTTAATAAGCTCATTTATTCAAGTCCCAGAAACCTCAAAATAGCATTTTCAAGTGTTTTTAATTTTTTCTTTATCAGTTTTACGTAGGCTCCTTCTTGGAACCTGAAAAGCTTGTTCAAGTCAGAGTGTTCAAGGGGAAAGGGAGGGAATTTCAGGGGGAATTGTGGCTCCATCCTGCCAGGAATGGAACAAAAACTGGTGAAGGCCCACATGGAACAGAGGAATAAAGGGATTCACTGCATCCAAAGTGAAATCCTTCTATGAGCGATGTGAAGGTTTCCCAAATTTTATTTCACTTTTATCTACACCCCTAAAATCCCCCATGTATGCAGAAAATTCCATGTGCAGATATTCCTTAGGGATGCACCGCCCAGGCTTCTCCTCACCCATGGGCCTTCAAATCTCTCTCCTGTTAATGACAAAATAAAGCCTAAATTGAATGTATTTAACACTTTTTCCCAATGTGGGGCTGCCTCCAGGTCTCTGAGGCAAAGCTCTCTTGTTTTATTTCAATGAATTAATGAGAATTAATGGGGAAAATCTCTGCTGTGCATGGCCTTCAGCCTTGGAGCAGGCCCCATGTCTCTGCTCCATTCCTGAGGGTTAAATCCTCTGGGAAAAGGGAATTCTGCTGTAAATTTGGGGTGTCTGTGTCATTCCAGAGTGGCTGGGACCTTCAGCTCAGGTCAGCCCCAAGTTCTGGTGGAACCCTGGCTGCTGAGAATTTCAGACTTTCTGTGCTGACAGGCCCTGACCCCCAGGAGAACTCTGCATGTCACCTGAGACCGTAGAAAAAACTTCCAAAATTGAATGACAGAACTGGGATTGTGGGGGTGGAGTTTGAATAGAAGTGTGTAATGTCACAGGGTGGAAAACTTAGAGTTTAAAGGGTTTAGGATATAGTGATACATATAAAGCAAGATGGAGGTTTTAGGGCAGAGGCTGCTCCTTCTTCACCTCCTTCTCCATGGGTTTGGGTGGGATTGTGTAATTGGACAGAAGAGTTTGCATTGTGGACTTTGAGTGATTAGTTATTGGGTTAAAAGTGAAAGTAATTTAGATGCCATTCCTTAATTGGATAGTTTAGCTTTAAAAGGCCTAGTGGAGAAAGACAGTGAGACATTTTGTGCCTTGTTAGCAGAAGGCTGCAGAACTCACCGCTTGTAGGACTGTAACTAGATAAGAAACAATAAACATTTGAGTCTGAACACAAAATATCATCTCGAGTGCTTCAATCCCAACCTTGACAGATGCAGAGAAGAAGTTAAAGATTGGACATTGAGTGGTGGGAATGCTCGGCTCCTCCCCTGGGCGGGGCATCTCCCGTGGGATGATGGCATTGTGTCAGCCAGGCAGGGACACTCAGTGGCCATGAACAGGAGACAATTAATAATTAATGGCCCATGAACAGGAGATATCTCCTGGAGGGAGGATTGGCTGTGGAAGAGATAAAGAAAAAACTGACATGAACAGCAGAGAACTGCAGCACCTCTAACAGATGGCAAATAGAATTCACATTTATTTTAGAATCCAGGACACTCTTCCAAGTGAACATCCAGAGCTTTTCATCAAGGGGTGTCCATCCCCTCTGTCCTCATGGATCCAGGTTTAGGGGTAGCACCTGGGAATGACGGCCTGGAATAATCCAAATTTCCACCCCCAAATCCACAGCTGATATCTCCCAGGGTTCCTCTTTTATTCCATCTCCCACTCTCCTGCTTCTCTCCTCCTGCTTATAAATCAGTGCTGGTGGAATTAAAATTATTCCAGTACATAAAAGGCAAAATTACTGAAATACAACATTTTAGTGATCCTACAACCACTCCATGGCATCATTCCCTAAATTACAAAATCCTTGATTAATTCCTCAACGGGCTCCTCTTGGATTTATAAATAATTTTTTTTCCTACTACATTTTCCCTTATATTAAATCCAAATAAAAAACCAATATCTTATCTCATTCCTGCCTATAATTCTTTGTGCTTGTAAATAATGATCCAGGCTCCCACAAATATTTATGGGCAGCACCATTTTTTATCCTGTTTTTTTTATTTCTCTTTGCCTCCCTCTTAATTTGATTTGCATTTTTCATGCCTTTTCCACTTTCCCCACAAGTCAGCAAAACGATTCCTGTGGAATATTTTGTATTCCCGGGCCACCGTCACGGCAGGAAAATAAAATCCTGATTAAAAAAACATGGAAGTTCCTTTTTCTTCCTGCCACAACCTCCTGGAAAATCGATAGGAATTAAATGCTGCACATAAAAATATTATTAGAGTTTTATAGGGTTTCTTTAGGGTTTAATTAATAAAGTCAAGCAGCTTCTTTGGGATTTTTTTTTTGGGCATCTCATAAAAATTAAAGAAAAAAGTTTATTAAGTAATTATTAGAAGAGCAAAGAGTATCAGAAGGGACATTTAAGGAACATAAGGAATTTTTGCCCAAGGAAAAGAATAAAATTAAGGTTAATTGAGATGGGAGAAAAGCTCTGGAATAGTCGCAGGCCTGGAAAGGAGAGGGGAAAAATCAAAGTAATAAATTATTCAATTCACTGCAAAGGACTGCAAGAAAAATAGGAATGAATTGGATCCCAACCTAGATCCACATGATCAGAAATTATCCCAGGAAAGGCTGCAAGAAGGATAAAGAAAAAAGGAACAAGAGATTTTTTTGTGGGGGAAGTGATGGGTTTTATTTGGGGAATCACAATTCCCTTGCAATGTTTTGCTTTAAAAAAATAGAAATTTAAATTCTAATTTAAATTAATTTAAGATGCCAGTATTCCAGAAATTGTCTGAAATATTCTAAAAGAGGCTGGGAGAGGGTTGGAAATCACAGGGAGGGAGAAGCCAAAGGATTTTCCAGGACATGGAATTTTCATCCCGGAGCTGAGTTCAACCCCTTCCTTCCCTTCTGGCACAAGAAATAAAAAGGAAGAACAGAAAGAACAAGAATTATCCCGTTTCCCATAAAACAGTTGCTCCATCAATTAAAATACTTTGGAAATAGAAAGGATTTGGATCATTTCCTTAGGATTTGTTGATTTTCTTCTCGTTCTCCAGCCCTGCCTTGGGCTGGCTCCAGTGATTCCAACAGAAGTATGGCTGATCCTCATGGAATTCAGAGCCTGGATTTCATGGATCCCCATGGAATTCCTCCCAGGAAAAGGTTCCTTGGTCCACATGATCCAAAATCTGGGATTGAAAAGCAAATTCCTTTCTGCTTGAGGCATTGCAGGAGCTGATCCTGACTTAGTGTCCAAAATCCCAGAAAACAAAAACCTTCACTCTGTGCACTTCCTCCAGGAGGAGCAGGCCTCATCCCAGGGGTTACTCATGTCCATCTTTGTCTCAGGGGGAAAAAAAAAAGAGGAAAGTGAGCTTGGAATTTTTGGGGTTTATTGCAGGGTTTTTAAAATGAAATAAAGAGAAATAACTGAGAGAAATTGGAGGTGATTCCCATCCCCACCCCAGTTTAGCCAAGTGGGGATTGATGACACCAGTCCATCCCATTGGCTGGGAGATTGGGAATTGGGAATTCCTGGCTGGGCTGGAATTCCCAGAGCAGCTGGGGCTGCCCCTGGATCGCTGGCAGTGCCCAAGGCCAGGCTGGACACTGGGGCTGGACCAGCCTGGGACGGTGGGAGGTGTTGGGTACAAATGGGATGGGATTTAAGGTCCCTTTCTGTGGAGTCTTTGCTTCTTTTCTGCCAGGCTCAGGGTTAAATGGTGAGATGTTATTTCTTGTTGGGGCTCAGATGTTTGTTAGTTCTTATCCATGTCACAGTCTCACAAACCCCGAGTGCTGCAGCACTTCACCCCAACAAACTAAAAATGGAGCCCTGTCTCTCTCTCTCCAAGGCCTTTTAAGGATAAACTGTCCAATTAAGAAATGACACCTAAATTATTTTCACTTTTAACCCAATAACCAACCAGCCGTGCCCACAATGGGACTTTTGTGTCCAATTACACAAAACCACCCAAACCCATGGAGAAGGAGATGAAGAAGAAGAGAAGGAAGAACCAACCTCTGCCCTAAAACCTCCATCTTGTTTTATATAATTTACTATATTTTAAACCCTTAAACTCAGTTTCCACCCTGTGATATCACACACTTCTACTCAATTTCCACACCCACAATCCCAGCTCTACCATTCAATTTTGGAATTTCAGTGTTCTACCATTCCAGTTTGGAATTTCAATGTTCTACCATTCAATTTTGGAAGCTTCTCCACAGCCCCAGGTCAGTGCAGAGTTCTCTGGGGGTCAGAGCTGTCAGCACAGAAGGTCTCAAATTCTCAGCACCCAGGGTTCCAACACCTTTCCAACCCAAACCATCCTGGAATCTGCATGTCAGGACACCTCTCACTCTTTCATCCAGAGGGATGGTGGCCATGGAAATGTTTGGACCTCACAACCTTGGGAGTTTGTAAATCATTTCCAAACCTGTTGTTCATAATTGTTAATAATTGTTATTAATTTTTCATCTACTTTGACCTGGGGTTTGAATTTATCTTTCCCCATTATTCACTGATGCAGCAGCTTGACAGCCAAGCTCCTTCCTTTCTCCAAGCTGGAATATAACAGGAAAGACTAATTCTGTTTTTTCCCAGAGTTCAATTTAGAGCAGAACCAGCAGGATGGCAGCAGAGCTGTTCCAATCCCGTGTTCCCATCGCTCCATAATGGGACATCTTCAAAGGACAAGGAGGATTTTTGGAATCCTTGGAATTCTTGGAATGTTTCACTTTTGATGTCCTGCTGCTCCAGGATCCAAAGAAACTCATGGAGGTGTGAGTGTGGCATCCTTACCTGGGATTTGTGTGAGAATTTGGGGATTTAATGAATGGGAAAGCCATTCTTCATTAGAGACCTCTGAATGAGAAACATCTCCTCGTTATCTCCCTAACGAAGCTCAATCAATGAGTGGCTTTTCAATCCCAGCATTAATTGGGAATCCAATATTTCCCTGAGTGCTACACAGGGCGAGCACTTGGCAGCAGCACCTCTGGAATTTGGCTGTGAGATGAAAACAAGGGAGGTGAAAAAAAGGGATGGGGGGGAATTTTCCTGAGAGGGACGGGATTTAAAACTGTGGTTGTGCCTGTTTCATGGAATCTGGAATGGTTTGGGTTGGAAGGAGCTTAAATCCCATCCCACCCCTGCCATGGCAGGGACACCTCCCACTGTCCCAGGCTGCTCCAGCCCCAGTGTCCAACCTGGCCTTGGGCACTGCCAGGGATCCAGGGGCAGCCCCAGCTGCTCTGGGAATTCCAGCCCAGCCAGGAATTCCCAATTCCCAATCTCCCATCCATCCCTGCCCTCTGGCACTGGGAGCCATTCCCTGGCTCCTGTCCCTCCATCCCTTGTCCCCAGCCCCTCTCCAGCTCTCCTGGAGCCCCTTCAGGCCCTGCCAGGGGCTCTGAGCTCTCCCTGGAGCCTTCTCCTCTCCAGGGAAACATTCCAGCTCTCCCAGCCTGGCTCCAGCCCTTGGAGCAGCTCCGTGGATTCCTCTGGAATCTTTTGAGCAGCCCCACATCCTCCTGCTGTTGGACCAGAGCTGGATGGAGCTCTGCAGGATCCCACCTGAGCAGGGCAGAGCTGGGACCACTTCCCAAAAATCCCCCAGCTCCTCAGGGATCTGGGCTGCTCCTGTGGCAGCAAAACTCCCTCATGGGCTGCAGAATTCCCCTGTTGGGACCAGGAATTCTGGAACGGACCCACCCTAGAGGTTCCCTCAGCTGTATGAACTGAAGGCCGGCCCAGAACCCCAGAAAATCCCAAATTTTCCTCAGCAAACCTGGGTAAATCCAAAGGATCCACAGCTGGGCTGGGAAGTTTCCTCCGGGCCCAGCAATATTTTTAATTCATCGAGAACATTTTAATTTGCTCCTGATGAAGAACCACTGAAGGCAGAGCCAGGAAGGGTCAAGAGGCAATTAAGAAAGGAAAATCCTGCTTTTCACTGCTGGGAAAAACAGTTCATTAATGAAACAAGTGGGAAAGAGAGAGAGGGAAGAGCTGAACCGCAATTTGGAAAATTTAAGGAGCTTTCTATCAAATGAATTGATTACCAGCTGAATCATAATCAGGACTCTTGGATTAGGAGTTAATTTGGGGAATCAATTAATAGCGGTATTTTTTCCAATCCCAGTTCCCAGGGAATTCAGTGCAGCAGGTTTTTGGAGATAACAGATGCTGGATTAGGGGCTGTGGAATGACTCCCTGTCAATACAACAGCTCTGCTTCCAGGATTTTTATTTTTAGGGATTTTTTTCTGCATGTGACTGGGTGTTGGGTGAGTTATTTTAATTCCTTTCTTGTTGCCTGGGCACTTTCTCTGGGTTTTTTTATATTAAAGAACAAATTATTCTCCCAAGAACTTTTTAGGGCTCCCTGCTCTGATGGAGGTTCATGGAATAATCTCCTCTCTGGGGGTTGAACATGAATTTTCCTGCCAAAATAACAATTCAAAACTTCCAGAAAACTTTGTGGGAATTTGTTCTCTCGTGCTTTAAGGCAGCTGGGGTGCTACAGGAGGAGAAGCTTGGAAATCCGGAATTCTCCCCCTTTTCTGCTCACTGGGATGGATTTTGTGGGAACATAAAAATGGGATTGGAACCAGGGCAGTTCAGAATTGCTGCCTATTAATTATCAGATGTGTAATTAAATAAATCCTAAAGCATATTTTGGCAATAATTCTGTGCTAGTGGGACAAACTCAGGAGTTTGTTTGCCACAACCAGACTGGAATTATCTCAGGCCAGGACAATTCTTGAGGCCATGGATTGATCCATCAGTTCAGTACCTGAGGATGCTCCTGCAGTGTTTAAGCCCAGATTTTCAGGTGTGGAGAAATTCCCAAAGTGTTCATCCCAGGACTGAGAGCTTGGATCACACCGAACCCTTTGTGTCTTCTGATTCCTGTTGTAAAAAACGTGGATTTAGGAGAAAACTTGGCATTAAAACCAAGACAATGGATGAGTTCAGCAGTCCTGTGCTCCATGGGGTGCTCCAGGAAGCCAGAGCTGCATTTAACAGGAAAACACCCAAATTTCCACCTTTTTGCCTGTCTGGGCTCACCACTGCTCAGTGGCCACCTAAAAAGCCAGGAGCAGCTCCCCCAGCCCATGGATTTTCCATCTCTGTTCCCAAATGATGATGGGAACAAACCCATCCCACCCCTCTCTTTGGGGTCAGCTCCTCAAGATCAGGTTTTCCGTACAAAATCATCAATAAATTTTTTAAATGCTACTAATTGGAGTCCCAAGGAATTCTCATTCCTGGCTGTCCTGGGGAATGTCCCACTGGATTTCCACATCAACCACCTGAGGGATCAGGCTTTTGGAAGACCAACCTGACTTAAAAACCTGGGATTTTCAAAATTAAAACCGTTTTCTTTCCATAATTGCCATGGAGCCAAGTCTCTGGCATTCAGTTCCAACAGCAATTGAGATTTGGGATGTCACAGAGAGGCACCAGGTAATTTTTTCCTGATTAAAGTGGTAAAAACTCTTTTCCTTTCCTTCCATTATCCATCATTTATTAGGGGATCTGATCTTTAAGTCTGATATTCCTTGGTAGAATTCCAAATTGTGGCAAAATGAACTAAATCCAAAGCATTTTAAAACATTTCTAAACCCAAAATGGCTCCATTTAGTCAAAAACCAGGAGGGCGTCAGACGGTGACGGATCCGAGTGAAATCCCACGTGGAATCTTCCCCTCAATGAATTCCCCAAAAAGCCATTCCTTAAAATATGACCAAAAAAAAAAGCAGGAACAAGATGTTTAAGGAAGTTCCAGACAAAACCAAGACTAAAATTGGCTTTTCCTGCAAATTCTGTCTCACAACTCATATTTTATATTTTGCTGCTTCCAATGGTTTTTTCCATTCATGGAGCAGCAGGAATTTTACTCCTCAAGCTGTTCCATCTCAGATTCCCTTTTTTCTTTTTTCTTATTTTTTTTTTCCTGCTGCTAAACAAATCCCTACTCGATCATCCAGTTTCTAGAATCCCATCACAAAATATTTGGGAAAGTTGGTGGTTTATCCACAGAAATATTTGGAGCAAATGTCGCTGTGTCGTTTCACATCTGCCAATTCCCATTCCCAACTTTTTCACCTCAGGAGTGTCCTAAAAATTATTTTTAAATGCTCATTAAAATTGATTTTACTGCCCAATTTTTGGAAAAAATTTATGAATTATGAATAAATTTTGCCCTCCCCACAGCAGGATGTGGGACCTGTAATAAAAGGAGCAAATGGAATAAAAGAAACAACGGGAAAACTGTGGAGGAAACTGGAAATTAGGGAATGGAAGGTGTTGGATAAACGGGAGTTCCACCTTTTATAAATCTGCTTGGAAAATTGGGATTTATAATTTCATATGGGGAATTTATAGGTGAAAAATCCTCAGTGGGGCACATTTGAGTCTGGAAATTGTAGTGAGGAAGGGCATGAGGCTTCTGTTTGGCATAGAATTAAAAAAATCCTGCAACAATTATTGTTTATTTTCCATTGGAGCGTCTGAAATTGGTTTTGTTTTAAATCCCACTTTAATTGTTGGTTCAGTGAGGTCCCCAGGAGAGTTTTGTGACAGCAAATTATGAATTGACAGCTCAAAAATAACATTTTCCACTTCTTGTTTCCGACCAGCTCCCTCCCTCCCAACATTATTTCTGCATTTTGCCCCGAGCTGAATTAATTCCCAACTCAAATATTCCTCAAAATTCTGTCAGCAGCTGTTTAAACCCACAGATTTCCGAGCTCCCTGTTTGTTTCTCCACTCTGAAAAAGTTGTTATTAAATCCAAATGAAATAAATGAAATATTTATGCGGCACGACTTTAAAGCGAAGAATATTTGATCACAAGAGGTTTCTTTAATTGAAATAATCTCGGTGTGGAGCTGGAGTTTAATTTAAACACAGCCTTGTTAAAACTGAAACTAAGAACGTACAATGACATCTGTAGTGCTTCTCAAATTCAAGTAATTATATTATTATGAATTTTTTATTACACACAAAATCAAATAAACCATTTCCATATTGCCGTCTGTAGGATTTAATTGTGGGTTTTGTGAGGTGGTTAATAAATAAAATAAATATATGCAAATGTGAGTTGTACACAGCATTGAAGTCGAGATTTTGGGAGCCACCTAAAATAGATGAAACCAGGCACAAAGCACAGTGAGAAATCCTTTCTATCTGGGAAGCTCTGCTGCACAATCATCATTAAAAGTATTTTTAAAATAATTTAAAATAATAAAAGAAATAGAATAATAAAATATTAAAACATAAAAATAATAAAATTAATTTTAATTATCTAAAAATTTAAAAGTACTTTTAAAATAATTTAAAATAATTTTAAAATAATTTTAAAATAATTTAAAGAATCAGTGACCTCACAGCAGAGGCACCTTCCTAAGAGAGATGCTTAAGGTGGGATTTAATTCTCAGAAATTGGGATGTTGATATCCTCAGGTAATTACTGAGAATTCCTTCAAAATTTCCAGAGAAACCCAGGAATTTTGGGGGGAGTTTCTTCATCTAAATTTGCCCCGGGGCACCTCTTTCGTTCCTGTGAGGGAAGATTTAGATGGGATATTCTGAAGGAATTTTTGGCTGAGAGAGCGGGCAGGGGCTGGAATGGTTTTCCCAGGGAAGCTGGGGCTGCCCCTGGATCCCTGGCAGTGCCCGAGGCCAGGCTGGACATTGGGCTTGGAGCACCCTGGGATGGTGGGAGGTGTCCAGGGCTTGGAATAAAATGGGTTTGAAGCCCCCTTCCAACCCAAACCATGCCTGGATTCTCTGATTCCCTGATCCCAATCCCCCCCTGTCATTCCAGAAGGGATCAGAGATCACCCCCACCCCATGCTCCCACCTCCACCATCTCTTCCACCACTCCCTGACCCTCCACACTAAAAATATTTTCCCACTCCCAGCCCAAATCTTCCTTTTTGTGACAAAAACCTGATTATCCTGGCTGGAGCCTTCTCGGCAAGAGAGGAATTATCATTCCTGCCGTTTTTCCAGTGCTTTTCTGTTAATCCATTGGAAACTTCCCTGTGAACTCAGCAGCCCCCATCCATCCATCCATCCAGCCTGATGATCCTCGAGGTGTTTTCCAGACTTAATGATTCCATGATTCTCTTCTACGATCCTCCTCCGTGTTCTCAGCGGGGATGAATTCCTTAATGGCTCTTCCAGGGTTTTTCTCGTGGCTTCATTAATTTGAGGAATTGGAGCTGGGAGCTGGAACCTCCCCTGGATCCCTGGAAGTCAAGTTTGGTCCTCCAGACTTGCTTGGCCTTAAATAATCCCAATAATTCCAAGATAAATCGGCTTCTGGAGAGCACCCCACCACCTTTGGAATAAAAATAGCAGGAATAAAGAGATGGGAGCAGTTCAGAGCTCTCAGTAACAAAACCAAGCTGGATTTAAATGATCCAGGCTTTCAAACCTCTTAGGATCCCATCCCATGGGGTTTGCTCTGCTCCTGATCCCCCCTTCCCAAAGCTGGGTTCAATTCCCGAATTTCTGAAGCATCTGCGAACCAAATCCCAAGAAAAAAAACAGATCCAAGGATGGTTTAAGCAGAAAATGGGGGAGCAGGGGCTCAGCTGACCCTGACAGAGATATCCCAATATTTTATCCCAATATTTTATCCCAATATT
>WEZZ01013106.1:51780-67713 GCA_013400585.1 Chloropsis cyanopogon
GGGGCACCTCTTTCGTTCCTGTGAGGGAAGATTTAGATGGGATATTCTGAAGGAATTTTTGGCTGAGAGAGCGGGCAGGGGCTGGAATGGTTTTCCCAGGGAAGCTGGGGCTGCCCCTGGATCCCTGGCAGTGCCCGAGGCCAGGCTGGACATTGGGCTTGGAGCACCCTGGGATGGTGGGAGGTGTCCAGGGCTTGGAATAAAATGGGTTTGAAGCCCCCTTCCAACCCAAACCATGCCTGGATTCTCTGATTCCCTGATCCCAATCCCCCCCTGTCATTCCAGAAGGGATCAGAGATCACCCCCACCCCATGCTCCCACCTCCACCATCTCTTCCACCACTCCCTGACCCTCCACACTAAAAATATTTTCCCACTCCCAGCCCAAATCTTCCTTTTTGTGACAAAAACCTGATTCTCCTGGCTGGAGCCTTCTCGGCAAGAGAGGAATTATCATTCCTGCCGTTTTTCCAGTGCTTTTCTGTTAATCCATTGGAAACTTCCCTGTGAACTCAGCAGCCCCCATCCATCCATCCATCCAGCCTGATGATCCTCGAGGTGTTTTCCAGACTTAATGATTCCATGATTCTCTTCTACGATCCTCCTCCGTGTTCTCAGCGGGGATGAATTCCTTAATGGCTCTTCCAGGGTTTTTCTCGTGGCTTCATTAATTTGAGGAATTGGAGCTGGGAGCTGGAACCTCCCCTGGATCCCTGGAAGTCAAGTTTGGTCCTCCAGACTTGCTTGGCCTTAAATAATCCCAATAATTCCAAGATAAATCGGCTTCTGGAGAGCACCCCACCACCTTTGGAATAAAAATAGCAGGAATAAAGAGATGGGAGCAGTTCAGAGCTCTCAGTAACAAAACCAAGCTGGATTTAAATGATCCAGGCTTTCAAACCTCTTAGGATCCCATCCCATGGGGTTTGCTCTGCTCCTGATCCCCCCTTCCCAAAGCTGGGTTCAATTCCCGAATTTCTGAAGCATCTGCGAACCAAATCCCAAGAAAAAAAACAGATCCAAGGATGGTTTAAGCAGAAAATGGGGGAGCAGGGGCTCAGCTGACCCTGACAGAGATATCCCAATATTTTATCCCAATATTTTATCCCAATATTATTTTATCCACTTGATCCCGAGCCTAAGGAGCTCTGGGAATGGGATGGGAGTGGTCACCGCTGTGCTCTCTCCAGGGCACATCAATAAATTGACTTTTATCACAGGGGGGCTACAACTCCCAGGAAGGAAAATTTGGCAATTCCCAGCTCTGTTTGCTCCCAGGTAAATCCCTCCACGCCTCTGAGGGCGTTTCACGCGTCTCAACGCTCGATTTTCCAACTGGGAATGGAAGGGACGGATGTCTAAATTGCTTTTGACTAAATAAGGACTTTGGCCAGACAAAAATAATCCAACATTAAAAAAAATCCTTCTATATTTAAATAAAAAAAAATAAAAAAAGCAAACAGAGGGAGAATTTCATTCTTTTGATCTTCTTTATTCAAATAACCCACATGAGGAGCAGAAATGTTTTCTTAGAAATTATGTTTCTTCACATCCTTGAGAGCATTTTTAAGGAAATATCCAAGATTAAAGTGCCCTGTCCAGCTGCCAGCCTTGATAATCAATTTATACTCAGAGAAGCAGAGGAAAATGTTTGGTGTTGTTTACAGGCATTAATTAAAAATAAATTATTTGGACTCTTTTACCAAAGTGGGATGTGCTGCCTTCCAAAGATTCAGTGTGCACGGTGGGAATTGTGAATATTTAGGAGTTTCCAGAGGTGTTTTGGTCACTAATTGGAAGGAAAATGTAAATATTGCACTTCCCAAAAACCTCATTCAACAGGGTTTTTTCCCTTTGGAAGCTTTTCCAATATTCTTCAGGAAACACGAATTTTGATATTGATTGGAATGAAACTTATCCATGAAAACAGCTCCTGTCTAAAGGTTTTCCTGGGAGCTCAGCTGGGAGCTGCTGGTCCTGTTGCTCCCATCACTGACTCCTGTCCCAACAAGCAGCTGCAACACAAAATCCTGGAATTATTTAGGCTGGAAAATCCTCCAAAACCGAGTCCAACCATTCCCAGATCTCCCAGGGCCACCCCATGTCCCCAAGTGCCACATCCACATGGATTTGAAATCCCTCCAGGAATGGAGACTCCACCACTGCCCCACGCAGCTGGAAAACTCTTTCCAGGATAAAAAAATTCCAAATATCTGAACTTTCTGTGGTCCTTTTTATCAGGAGCTTCCCACCTGACGGACAAAGTGGAGGCCAACTCCAGCTGGTTGCTCCATGATTTTGTTTTCAGGGAATTGATCAGCCTTGGATTCGTTACAGCTCCGAGGCAAAATCCTCCTGTTTTCTCATGTTCTATCCGGCCATGGCGATAAATTCCTTGGAAAACTGGGAAATGGGGTGGGAACAGGGATCTCAGATCCACGACTTCCTCAAGTGCTGCAGGTGAGGCAGAGACCCTGCGTCAGATTCCCCTGGGAAACACATCCCAGACTTCTTTAATTCTCTTGGAAAATATAAAAAAGAGGAATTTGAGGCTTTGGTTGAACGTGGAATCATGGAATGGTTTGGGTTGGAAGGGACCTTGAGGATCATCCAGTTCCACCCCCTGATCTTGCCAGGGACACCTCCCACTATCCCAGGCTGCTCCAAGCTCCCTCCAGAAACAGGAATTTCCAAATATAAACCCCTCAAAGATTCCCGTTCAGCATTTCCTGCTTAAATCAGCTTTTATGAACCTTTCTCTTCAGCTGGGAAATAAAAGAATTCCGAGCTCCATTTCCAGGCTTAAAAAAACACGGATCAGAGATGGGAGATCCGTTAGGCTGGATTTGGCATCCTTATCTCCCTGCTTTTGAAATATTTAGGCTTTGTTTGCTTCTCCATTTGCTGTAGGATATTGGATCATCCATTCCACGTTTGTCTTTCCACGGCGAAATTCCCGAAGCACGGGAAGCTTTAATCTCCTGGGAAAATAACATTATATCGATAACTAAGCTGCTTTTCATAAGTTACATTCAATCAAGGCTTTTGATTAACATTAATGATTGTGCAGAGCCTGGATTAAGAGGTGGGAATTAAAGCAAATCCTGCTTTTCCTATTGTCAAATCGGGAAAATTGACTTGCCTTCCTCAAGGGCTCCGTAAAACCAAAGGAAAACGAGCCCAGAATTGGGAAGCTCCACCTCTAGAAAGAAATTCAACATCTCTGCCTTCCAGCAGGAGCAGGAGATGAGGCAGGGAAGGATTCTCACCTCTCCATGGCACTCAGGAGGAGAGGGACAGCATTCCAAGGATTTTGGTGGATCCTTCGGGAGTGGGACAGACACATTTTGTCCTGGATTAATTTTCACATAGCTAGGGCTGCTGCTGTGGCTGAAACCCACAGAGGATCAAGTTCCTCAACCCTCTCCTGCAGATTGTGGTGTCTCTCATGGATCCAGGTCCTTGGAGAGGTCTGGGAAGAGCAGAGGGACTCAAGGAATGCTTTGAGGATCATAAAACATCCCTCGAAGTCCTCAGCGGTGAACCATCAATAATTTGCTCCTCTTGAATTCCAGAAGTGCTTCAGTTTCCTCTCACTGGTGGAACTGGGGAGCTGTTTCAGAGTCCCCCTGCTCCTGGTGTCCCAAACTTCTCTGGAATTGGAGTTACTCCAAGTTTAGGAAACCATGTGGCACTACAGTTTTCCAACCACTGTCACTCGGAGCCCTTTGGAAGGAGAACAGAATTGCTCCTCACCCTCCACCTCTGCTGGGCCACCTCTGCCCGTGCTGATTGTCCCATGTCTGATCCCATCTGGATTTGGACACTGCCTGTGCTCCTCAAATCCCTTCTCCATGGAAAAAACTTCCCGTTTTTTTCAGGAGACAACCACTTCGAGGAGATTCTTTCCCAGGTGATTCTTCCAAGCATCCTTGGAATGCTCTTCTGACCTTGCTCACTTTGTTCACCTCCCAAAATCTTCCACCCTGGCTCCTCACAGGCCTCAGACAGATCCTCTTCCAACCCAACCTGTCCCACGATTCCATGATTTTTTGTTCATCCATGGAGAGCACAGTCCTGGCTGCACTCCATCCACAGAAAGCCAAATCTCTGGAGCATCCACAGGTCATCCAATTAAAAGGAGCAAAACCAAATCAAGAAGAATTTGGTTTTAAAAGGTGGGAGACCTCAGCCTGCCTGGCTGAGCCATCCAAAACCACCTGGAACAGCTGGTTTCCAACATCAGCCTTTTTTTTAAATATTTCCATTATTCAGGAAACATCTCCGGGTTGGTTTCTCTCTTCTCCTGCAGCTCCACCGCAATATTGGGGTTGGAAAAAGGCAAAAATAACCAGAGCTGAGTTCTCTGTGGGTCAGCAGGGCAGCTGGGACAGAGAAAATCACCATTAACCCTTTTTTTTAGGAATTCTGGGACCTCCCCTGGTGATGTCCCAGGCTAATCCCTGGAGTGGGATTAGTATTTAATAATTTTCATGGACTGGAGTTTAAGTCTAAAGTTGTCTCACTCTTTTCAGATTCCCTCAGGTGCTGCTTTCCCTTTTTTTCCTGACTCCCCACTTTTGGAAATTCACCTTTAAGATTTCTAACTTCCCATCCTAAACATCCACTTGAACTTCTGCAAGAAAGTGAATCAGAAAGGAGATTTTTTTTTTTCCCCCCTCAATGTGGAAAACATCCTGCTCAGAAATTCAAATGAAGGAACATTTATTCATCCCGGTACTCAGGCATGGAAATCTCTGCACTTGGAGTACAAACACAAAGATCCCTTTTATTTTAATCTCTCTCCTGCAAATTAACAGAGCCCTATCGTCTTCCAAATTCAAAACTCCAAGGATTAAACCCAACTGGCAAACGCAGCTTGAGAATCATTTTGTGGCCCAAATATGACGATTACAAAATGGAGATGAAAGAGGCAATTCCTAAAGAAATTTCTCTTCCTTCCCAGGACTGAAGAAGATAAGCCTTAACTCCATCTGCATGCAAAAAATGTAATTTGATTTCTTTTTCCAACAGGAAAAACTCCAGGATATTGCTCTAGGTCTCGGAGCAGTGTGACTGGAGGATAAATAAAACCCCAGGGGTTCACTTGCTGATGAGGGCTGTAATTATTGATTAATCCTGATTTTGGGAAGCTTAGGAACAAGACCGGCTCTAAATAAACCACGGACAGAACGCCTCTGTCCCAGCATGGAATTCCAACATCCCCTCTCCAGAATTGCTGGAAGTTTTCAGCCTTGCCGGCGGATAAATGTCATCTCTGGCAGGGGGGAGATGGAATAAACAACTCCAAGGTTTTGGGAGAGAATTTTAATGAGGATTAAACCAGGCAGTTAAAATAAAAGTGGAGAAAAAAATCTGAAAATTTTTAAGTAGATTTTCCAACTTGAAGAGAGAGGCGCTTGTGGTTTTTAGAGGAAAATGGGTTTCTTGTTTAAGTTATTATTATTTTAATTATGTATTTTTATATTATTACAGTTTATTATTATTTATTATTATCCTGTTTATTAACAGCAACTGGAGGCAAGTGCCCAGCTGTGTTTAGCACATTCCAGACATCCAGGGAAGGCTGGTCCCATCCCAAAAACTCCAAAATCACAAGAAGAGACTTGGACTCCTTCAGATCCTTTTCATTCATTCCAGCCTTGATCCCAGAGAAATCTCTGCCCTGTGGTGGATCCATTTCAGTTTGGGAATCTTGGCCTTTTGCTTTTGGAATCAGGCAATGTATCCATGTGGGAATATTGCATTCCCACAGGAATTGTGCTACAATTGGGGGTTGAAAGGAAAAAAGATCTTTTTTTTAATCTCTGATCATGGAGAGAAGATGCCCTTTATGAGGAATTCCCCTGGATACAGGAGTTACTGGGAACTGGGATTTGTGATCATTGATTTGAAAACCTGAGGGAAACTGCAGGAAAATCCTGACACTGCTCAGGGGGAAGGAAATTCGGTTGGATATAAGGATTTCAGGGAAAGGTTCTTCTCCCAGAGGGCGCTGCCCCAGGGAATGGGCACGGCCCCGAGGCTGCCAGAGCTCCAGGAGCTGCCAGGAATGCCCAGGGTGGAGTTTTTGGGGGCTCTGGGACAGGGATTGGGCTGGATCACCCTTGGATGATCCCTTCCCACTCAGGATATTCCACAATTCCACGACCGGCAGCGTCTGAGCTTTGGGCTCATCGCTGTCAGAGGTTTTTGGAAAAAAACCTTTCCTTTGACGTCCCATCCCTCAAGGAGTCTGGAAAGGTTTCAAATCTTTGACCTGTGGTGGTACAGGGATGAAAAAAACCCCAAAATTCCACGTGGAGAATATCCACACGCTGAGCGTGCAGCGAGAATCACCAGAATGATCTGATGGGTGGGATCGGGTATTTGATGAGTGGGGATGGTTCTGGAACAGAAAATATTGCAAATATCCAGATTTCCGCGGGGAATGGAAAACCCCTGGGAAATTCAGGAGGTTCTTGGTTTTCAGTGGGGTGGCTGGACAAGCGTGTGAGGTGGGGGGACAGATGGGCAGGATGTCCCAACATTTGGGGTATCAAATTGTGATCAACGGGATCACCAGTTGGGATATCGGCCTTTGGGATATCAAAACACGATCAACAGGATCATCAATTGGGATTTCATCATTTGGGATAACATAATTTGGGATTTCGTCATTTGGGATATCATTGTTTGGGATATCAAAGCACAATCAACGGGATCATCATTTGGGATTTCAGCGTTTGGGATAACATCATTTCGGATGTCATCATTTAGGATACCATCATTTGGGATTTTGTCATTTGGGATGTCATAATTTGGGATGTTGTCATTTGGATTATCATCATTTGGGATATCATCATTTGGGATATCACCATTTGGGATATCATCGTTTAGGATATCATAATTTGGGATGTCGTCATTTGGGTTATCATCCTTTAGGTTATCATCATTTGGGATTTCATCATTTGGGATATCAAAACATGATCAACAGGATCATCATTTAGGATATCATTTGGGATAACATAATGTAGGATATCATCATTTGGGATGTCGTCCTTTGGGATATCATCACTTAGGATATATAATTTGGGATAACATCATTTAGGATATCACCATTTGGGATAACATCATTTGGGTTATCATCATTTACGATATCATCATTTAGGATATCAAGAAATCATCCTGTGAAGACTCTGCTGTTCTGACCTTGCACTCTTTGCTCCCCCACCCTCAATCTTGTCCCATCCCAGGCTCAGCCAGGTCCCTCCCAACCCAAACCATTCCATAATTCTGTCACTTTTTATCAGTGTGAAAAACCCCAATCAATCACAAACTAACCTTAAACGGTACCAAAATAATGAAATATTTCCCTTGCCGACTTTGTTTTAGCAGTGGCTGCACCATTAAAACCAGAGATTTTTAGAGATAAAAATTAAAGATTAAAAAATGGATCTGATAAATTGATAATTCCTGTGCTTACCTTGCTGGAAATCCGAGCTGGCCTCATTCATCCAACTTTTAATCCTTAAAATTCCATAAAGCATTTGGTGCCCCCTGACTTCCAGATCCACGTCCAGGACAATTCCAAGTTGTCCCAGGAGTATCTGTGGGAATTCAAGCTTTTCCAGCTGTCTGGATGTTGTTATTTACCTGATATCCCTGACATCACATCCTAACTCTGTTAATATTGAAACAATAACCCGAAATTCTCACTAATGAAGATTGCAGATGCCGTTAATTAGGAGTAAACAACAAAGAGAACAGGCTGCTAATGAGCAGCGGTTGTGCTGAGTGTTGGAAAAGGGAAAACAAACAAGGAATGGTTTAATGCAGCCTAATAAATTCCCAGGAATCCAGGAACAAAAGATGGATGTTGTCCCAGTAAATTCTCGGGGATGGTGGAACAAAGGATGGATGTTGTCTCCTCATGTTGGATATTTGATGGATTTTTCTGTGTTCCAACATTTATAAAACAGATTTGGAAACACAACCAAATTTTTAAGCAGTGATTTAATTAATCCTGGACCAATTTCACGGGAGTTTTGTTGGATATTTCCATCACAGCAAATTTCCAAAATTAGGATTACTGAATATTTCACTGGATTCAAAAGGGCAATAAAACAAGGAAGACCCAATGGCTCCATTATTAACTAAGTCAGAAAATGAGCATATTTTCCACTTTCTGTGGGGTTTTAATTTGTTTTGGTGGTTTTTTGAAGGGGTTTTTTGTTTTTTGGGTTTTTGTTTCTTTTTTTGTTTTTTTCTTTTTTTGTTTGGTTGGTGGTTTTTTTGTCGCTTGTTGTTTGGGGGTTTCTTTAGGGTTTTTCTGTTTGTTTGTTTGTTTGTTGTCAGTTTGGGGGTTTTTTGTTTGTTGGGTTTTTGAGGGGGTTTTGTGTGGTTTTGGTTTTTTGTTTTTTGGGGTTTTTTTTGGTGTGTTTTTGTTTTTGGTTTTGGTTTTTTGGGGATCTTTTTTTTGGTTCTATTTTTTTGAGGGATTTTTTTTTCCTGTTTGATTTTTCCACAGTAGTCCAATGTCAAAACCCCAGGGCTATCAGGAGATAAGAACCTCTCCAGAGTTGGAAGTGCTCACTCAGAAGGAGCCATTCAGAGTCTCCTTAGGTTTGGAGACAATGATCTGAAATGTGATTCCTTGAAACTCCCCATGAACTCCAGGCAGAATTGATCCAGGACATTCCATGAATACGTAACCCCCCTGGGAAAGAAATGTGTGGAAGCCAGAAACCCAATCATGGAATCCTGGAATGGCTTGGGCTGGAAGGGACCTTAAAAATGGGATTATTCCATGGGCAGGGACACCTCCCACTGTCCCAGGCTGCTCCAGCCCCAGTGTCCAACCTGGCCTTGGGCACTGCCAGGGATCCAGGGGCAGCCCCAGCTGCTCTGGCAATTCCAGCCCAGCCAGGAATTCCCAATTCCCAATACCCCACCTAAATCCACCCTTTTTCTTCACCATAAGGCCATTCCCCCTTGTCCTGTCCTTCTGTGTCCTTGTCCAAAGTCCTTCTCCAAACTCAGCACCTTCTTCTCCTACCAGCAAAAACCAGGAGCAGATGGGATGCCAACATTTCACATTCCAGCCTGGAAAAGCTGGGGCTGCCCCTGGATCCCTGGCAGTGCCCAAGGCCAGGTTGGACACTGGGGCTGGAGCAGCCTGGGACAGTGAGAGGTGTCCCTGCCATGGCAGGGGTGGCACTGGGTGGGATTTAATTTCCCTTCCAACCCAAACCATTCCATGACTCCATGAACTCTTTGCACACAAAAATATTTGGAAAGCAAGAAAATCTCTTCAGAGCAAAAGTCTTGAAAAAAATCCTCTTGGGTCTTAACAACATGAATCCAAGCAGAGCTTTAGAATTCCCTGTCATTTCTGTAAACATCCCACTTTTCCAGCACCCCAGACTGCTCACATTGGTCCCTTTTGGAATATGGATCACTCTGATATTTTGTTTTCTGTGTCAGAATTAGTTATTCCAGGAGAATTCCATGTTTTCTGACTGCTCCCAAAGGGTTGCCTTGCTGTGCTGTTTCAGGGACGAGGGGTTTGCAAGTGACTGGGATCACTGCTGGGCAAGACACTGAGAGGAAATTTTGGGAAATCAGTGCAGGAAAAAAAAGATAAATATTTTAAAATAATTACAAAATGCTGCTGTGGGACTCCAGACACAGAGAGCGCGAAAAACTTGGAAAAAACAGAAAGGGGCTGAAAGAACAATTCAAAGGAGTAGAGTGATTTTAACCCTCACTTTTCCCTTGGAACAGGGCAGAACTGAACATTTCCCTTGGAATGTGTTTTCCGTGAGGAACCTGCCACAACCATGGCTAAACCGTGACCTTCAAAGAGTCACTCGAGGAAACAATTCCCTGCAATTCCCACGTTTGTGGGAACGCTGAATGACGACTGTGGCAGGAGCAGAGCACTCCTAGGACTGAGCTGCTCCATCCCGGGGTCTCCCGGGCCCAAGGAAAGGATGGAGCCCATCCCACCATCTGCCAGGCTCCAGCTCTTCCTGGAGCTGCTCCATCCCAGGTTCTCCCGGCCCCAAGGAAAGGATGGAGCCCATCCCACCATCTGCCAGGCTCCGGCTCTTCCTGGAGCTGCTCCATCCCAGGTTCTCCCAGCCCCAAGGAAAGGATGGAGCCCATCCCACCATCTGCCAGGCTCCGGCTCTTCCTGGCGTCCCCTTCCCGAGCAGATTCCCGGCCCCGTCTGTCCCCAGCGGCCCCAGCTGCCACTGGCTGGCATTTCCTCTCCAGGAACATTCCCAGGACAATGGGAGCCCGGGCTTTGTCCTTCTCCAAAGGCATCCAAGGCTCCAGATTGACTCATCGGCATGTGGCTGGGCTATCCAAAGGGTAAGTTCCTGGGATCTGTGCGAAATCCTGGGGTTTGAGGAAATGCCAGGCTTTCATCGGGGTTTTGGAAGGAGACGTGAGTTTTTCCAGGCTGTAAATCCCTGCTTTGTGTAGTCCCAGCTGAGAGGCTCAGGACAGGGGTTAAATCCATCTTTTTCTTGAGGATGGGTGCATTCCCCATCCTTGGAAGCGTCCAAGGCCAGGGTGGACGGGGCCCTGAGCAATTTGGGATAGTGGGAGGGACATCCTGGATTGAGAGTGCAACTCTGTTTGTCATTGCTGGGAGTAAGGGATTATTTGTAGGATTTCTGGCATCATTCATTTTGTGGTAGGAGAGTTCTACCCCTTCATCTCCTGATGGCTGGGGATGAGAAAAAAATCCATTCCTGACAAGTTTGAATCATCATGGAATGGTTTGGATTGGAAGGGACTTAAATCCCATCCCACCCCTGCCATGGCAGGGACACCTCCCACTGTCCCAGGCTGCTCCAGCCCCAGTGTCCAGCCTGGCCTTGGGCACTGCCAGGGATCCAGGGGCAGCCCCAGCTGCTCTGGCAATTCCAGCCCAGCCAGCAATTCCCAATTCCCAATCTCCCATCCATCCCTGCCCTCTGGCACTGGGAGCCATTCCCTGGGTCCTGGAACTCCATCCCTTGTCCCCAGTCCCTCTCCAGCTCTCCTGGAGCCCCTTCAGGCCCTGCCAGGGGCTCTGAGCTCTCCCTGGAGCCTTCTCCTCTCCAGGGGAACATTCCCAACTCTCCCAGCCTTTCCCCCCAGCCCAGCTGCTCCATCCCTTGGATCATCTTGATAAGAGCTCCAAATCCTTATCTACATTTATATCCTTAACCATATCCATTCCCATTTCCATATCCATTCCCATTCCCATTTCCATTTCCATTCCCATTTCCATTTCCATTCCCATCCGTCTCCACACCTGCCCATGGATCTCTGAGCCAGCAGGAATGTTGAAAAGCTCCCACTCAGCTTCATCTGCCAGAATTCCCCACGCGGCTCCTGGGGCTCCTGGGCTCCTGTTCCTGCAGCTGGGAGAACATCACAGCGTTTTTGTGGACCACATTCCTCTTTAAACTCCCAAATAAATTCACTGCCGGCTGGGAGAGCGTTTGCTGTGCAGGCTGATGAGTGATGAGTTATCCATGGATGTTTTTATCCTTCTGGAGTGATGTTAGGCAGATTGGCTGCATTTTGATTTGATAATTGGCTGTGGAGGACTCTTAAATCCATGAAAATGCTTTTCAGTCTTTAAAAAGGTGTTTTCGAGCCCCTTTCTGTTTGATTTTTTGACAGCTGCTGGATTTGTTGCTGTAAGAGATCAAATAAAAAGTTCTGGGAAGTTTGATCCTGCTTTTTATCAGGGAATGTTGCCCAGGAAGAGTGGTCCTTTTATATTTATTCTGTAGAATTGATTGACTGGAATGAAAATCAGATTAGAATTTGTTCTAGAGTGGTTTGGGACGGAAGGGATCGAAAATCCCATCCCATTTCACCCCATTCCATGGGCAGGGACACCTTCCACGGTCCCAGGCTGCTCCAACGCTTGTCCAACCTGGCCTTGGGCGCTTCCAGGGATCCAGGGGCAGCCACAGCTTCTCTGGGAATTCCATCCCAGCCCCTCCCAGGGAACAATTCCTTCCCAATTTCCCATCTCTCCCTGCCCTCTGGCAGTGGGAGCCATTCCCCTTTATCCTGTCCCTCCTGCCCCAATCCAAAATCCCTCTCCAGCTCTCTCAAAGCTCAATGTGGAACACTTTTATCCTGGCTGGATTTGGAGTAGGAGATCATTCCAAACTCCCAAATACCAGCTGGATCTAGGAAAAGAGTCTGAAAACATTCCAATAAAACGGAAAGATTTAGGAATGAGGGAAAGCTGGAGATTAAAACTTGAGTTCAGTGGATGCTGTACCAGGAACTGGTGGCTTTGGATAACACGGATTGAAAAGATTCCTAAAAAACCCAGACTGTCCCAGGAGCAACTGCTGTAAAACTATTTCAACAATTAAATTGATATTAAAAATATTCCTCCCAAATCCCTGGGGACCAAACCAATCCAGAGTGTCCATGATCTCCACAGGAGGACCTGGAGTTGGGGTAATCCATCGTTATTTCAGAGCTTGGAACCCCAAAACTCCTGCTGTGATCCCATAAATGTTGATCCACTTCTCTTTCCCATTCCAGCCTCAATTTTTCCTGATTTCCAAGCTGGGGACACCAAACCAACAATACCCCACCACATATTTGGGAACATTCCTGGTTTCCAAGGAGTTTTAATTTCTTGTTTTCCTCCTGACACAGATCCAGATCAAAATTTGGCTTTTCTCACTCCAGCTTTATTTGTTTTCCAGTCATTCTGAATGGGTTTTATCCACTCTCCTCTTGTGATTGTGGAATAAGAAAGAAGATTAATGGGGGGGAAAAAAAAAAAGGAAAATGAGATCGCTGCTGTTTCCCATTTTGTGTCTGATTTATATTAATAATTGAATACATCCAAGACGACTTTTATTGAGGAAACAATAAATGTTTAATAAGGGAATGAGCAGTCCATCATCAAAGGGAGCTCTGCTTAGGAGGCTTTTGGAGGGGGAAGAACTGTTTGGGATTTCAATCATCCCGGGGACACTTTATTCCCGTTGCTGCCTCATTAACATTCCACATTATCCCTCCGTGGGATGAGATCACTCCCAAGGAAAAATGAGGTTTCAGGAGATTTTAGGATTTATCCTCAAATGTGTAAGCTTTGGAGGGTGCTGATCCATCATAAACTTTTTTCCCATGGATGGGCCGGAGCTCCAATCCCAAATCCAGCTGGAATGGAGCAGCTCTTGCCAGTGCATCCCATGGAAGATCTGAGTCCTTGCTTCAAGGTGTTTAATCATGGAAAAGGGAAGGAAATTGTCAATACCTGGCTGAGGCCTAGGCAGGGATAGGAGTTGGATCCTCAGGAATTATTGTCAGGGAGCACAGGGATGAGCTGGAGACAAACGAAGGTTAAGAAAGAAATTAAAAGGATTTTAGGAATGGAAAGGGGTCAGGAATGTGTGGATAAGCAAATAAATTGGTGGTAATTTCCTTGGAATGTGATAGAAGGATTTGGGCTTGTCTCAGGTTTAGCTATTCCCATCTGTCAGAGCTGGGGCAGTTCTCTGCTGTTCATTTCAGTTTTTTCTTTATCTCTTCCACAACCAATCCCCCTCCAGGAGATATCTCCTGTTCAAGGGCTATTAATTATTAATTATCTCCTGTTCATGGCCACTGAGTGTCCCTGCCTGGCCGATACAATGCCATCATCCCACGGGAGATGCCCCGCCCAGGGGAGGAGCCGAGCATTCCTACCTGGATAGAATCTGACCCTGCACACCCCAGCAGCCTTTTCCCACTGCATTCCCAGAGGAGCAGCTTTCTCCTGCCCTGCATTCCCAGAGGGAGCCCAGGCCCATCTCCAGCAGCCCTGGAGCTGCAGAGGAAAACTCCCCCCTTGTGCAGGATCCTGCTCCAGCAGAGCCACAGCTGGCACTGCAGGAGGGCTGAGCCCCCATGGGCTGGGGCTGAGCAACCCCTGAGCACAGCGGGACAGGCCGGCCTCACTCTGCCTGGGGTTGGTTTGTATTACTGCATTTTTATTTTTATTTTTTTCTAATAAAGAACTGTTATTCCTATTCCCATATTTTTGCCTGAGAGCCTTTTAATTTCAGAATTATAACAATTCAGAGGTAGGGGGTTACATTTTCCCTTTCAAGGGAGGCTCCTGCCCTCCTCAGCAGACACCTGGCTTTTCACACCAGGACAGTCTGGCATCACCCAGCTCATCCTGATGGAAGAGCTCATCCTGGTGTTTGTTTTGTTCCTGCAAACTTTGCAACGAAGAGAGAGAGGAGAAGACAAAAAAAAAAAAAAATAATAAAAAAACACACAAACTTCTCCCTGTTGCGTGTCCTCAACAAAATTGTAACAGGAATCAGACGACAGTGTTGGGCCATCAGGAGGGGGCAGGTCTCCATCCACCAGGATCTGCTGAGAGCCTTCAGGGGAGCCCTTGGAAGTTCTTGGGACTCCTAGCACAACAAGGAAGAACATCCCAGCATCATTCCCAAGTACAAGCTTGGGCCCAAAGATTCTGGAAGTGGTTCATCCTCCAGCTTCCAAGGTTTCCTGAGTGCAGTGATCCAAGGATCTCCTCTACAGGCAATGAAGGAAACATCTCCCTGCCCATGGGATGGTCCTTGAAGTCCTTTCCAGTATTTTTGAAGGGCAGGGTGTATAAATATCAGGAATGACATAACAGGAATCATCATTTTAGTGGCACATATCTCATTTTGCCTGGAACAAAATTCATTCCTACAACTTGCTGGAGCCCCAGGAAAACCATCTCCAGCAGGAGCTGCCTCCCACCGCTGCCATGGGAAAGGAGAGGCCACGGGAAGGACCAAAAGCTGTTTGGAAGCCACATCCACACAGATTTTAAATCCCTCCAGGCCTGGACAAACCTTTCCATGAGGAAGTTTTCCCCAATATCCAATCTGAACCTCCCCTGGTGCAACTTGAGGCCCTTTTCCCACTGCGGGGAAAAGTTCTCAATTCCTGTCGACGCCGAGAATATTCCGAACTTCCCAAAAACCCCAAGGGTGCCTGGTGTGAGGATTTGTGGACTCAAACCAAGCAAATATTTGCAAATTCTTTGATATTTGCATTTGGCAGCAGCTGCTAAGGACAAGCAGTAGAGACATTATGGGAAAGTGCGTCCTGATGGATGCAGGCACTGCAGCCTGGAAATCAGGGAATTGGAAGGGCCCTTAAAACCCCTGCAGGGACACTTTCCACCATCCCAGGTTTTATTTCCATATCCCTGCAAGATTTTTTTGTTTAAAAAGGTGCTGATTATTTTAGATGAGACAGATTAACCTCCAAAATTGCTGGGAAGGCCACTACACCATCCCAAAATTTTCATGAAGTGCCACAAGCACCAAGTGTGGCTCCTTAAATATATTTTAGGGATATTCAATCCCTTTGGAATGTTTGCTCCCGGTGAATACCCTGTAAAATCCGATTTTTCCCGGCGCTGTCAGCGCTCCACCGCCGATTTCCATCACAAAGGGGCAGCTCGGCTTTGTGCAATCCCGAATTCCCGTGAATGAGAGGAGCGATTCTCCTGCCTTGTCAGGATTACAAATAAGTTTGTAGCTGCTTCTCCGTGCGAACAATCAATTCTTGCCTAATTAGTTGCATTTTGCACCATTGGCATTAAAGTTCACCGGGGCTGAACTTCATCCCCGCCCTTCCCTGCTCGTTGGAGCTTCATTCCCATTCTTCCCGCAACATCTTCGTTTGCTTTGTGCTTTTAATTAAAAAGGCAAACTTTGGCTCTGTGCATGCTCTGGAAATGCAAACAGTTCTTAATTAAAGCACGAGAAAGTGCCAAAATTAAGCATAATTAGTTGGGCAGGGCAGCAGCGAACAATGGGCTGCGTTCTGTGTATGCAAACCCCCCAGAAATTGCAAAAACAGGAGCAAAAAGCATAAAATAACCGTAATAAATCAG
>WEZZ01013106.1:73629-87001 GCA_013400585.1 Chloropsis cyanopogon
TTTTTTGTGGCTCCAGGACAAATTATTTCCCGGAATGTTTCGCTGGGATTTGCATTCCGACCGCGTTCCCGCTGCCTCCTGCAAGCCCTTCCCTGCCATCTGTGCCTCTCCCTCCGTGCTCCGTGTGGGCTGCTCCATCTTGTCATTTAGCAACTGTTGTTGTGCCTTTGGTGCCAGCTTTTGTTACCTTGGCTGGGCGGGAGTTGGGAATAAATTATGGAAACTCGAGCTCTGCAAATTCTTCTCCAGGAATGCCCGGAGTGCTCCGGGACCAACGGTTCTGGGAAGGCAGCGGGAATGATTTTGTGCACAATCTGGGCAAGCTCAGGTTTTCAAAGGGTTTGTGTTGCCAGGAACGGGCTCCACCAGAAGATCTGGGGTTGTTCAGCAGGGGAAGAAAAAGGTTGGAAATTATTCCTGGGGAAAATGAGATTTTCCTGGTCTTTGCACCAGCACAAGGAGCAGCCAAAGGTGCTTCCATGTGGATGTGGACGCACTAGGCAGAGTTAATGAACCCAGCCCAGAGCCGATGGTGACAGCTCCAATATTTAGGGAGGTTTTACAGCCCTGTCCACCCTGCAGATTCCCAGCCTGTTATCCCAGAATTATTGAGGCTGGAAAAGAGCTCCCAGCCCATCCCAGCTATGCCCAATGCCCACCCTGTCCCCAGCCCAGAGCTCTGAGTGCCACCTCCAGGAATTCCTTGGGCACCTCCAGGGATGGGCACTCCAAACCAGCCCATTCAGTGATTAAAATTCCTTTATTATTATTATAAATTCCTTTATAAAATTATAAATTATAATTATAAAATTATAGAAGAATTATAATTATAAAATTCCTTTTAATGATTATAAAGGAAGATTTTTCCCTTTTGCACCATGATCCGAGGTGGGAGATGCGCCTTCACAAAATTATCCTCTTCCCCCTAGAGCCACCATTTCTCATCCATGAGGAGCTCTGGAATATTTACATCCAGCTTGCTCTTCCTGCACCGCACAACCCAGGTGTTTTTCCAGCTGTCCAGCAATCCTCAGCTGCCAAATGCCTGGAAAAACGACAAGGGAGGCCACAATGACACTTCATGTAGTCGCTGCAGATCCAAAGCTGACTCCATCTGCCTGCTGCATCCCTGGAACTGCTGGCTCCCCGCTTCCCCTTCAGTGCCCACAGCAATTCATCTTTCTGGGATCCTCACCAGCTCCAGCCTTCCCCATCTGGCAGCCACGTGTGACCCGTTGTCCCAACACAATGTCAAGTCCATTAAGCACAATGGACCTCCGGCTTCTGGCTCTGGTGGATCCTGCCAGGAATGTGGAGCGTCCGTCGAGCAGGAACGCACAGGGTGGATCCCAAGGCTGAGTGGGGCTGTCAGGAGGGAAGGGTCTCCTGTAGAGTTCGTTCTGTGTGCTCCCATCCTGCTCTCATCCGTGGGGTATCCATGTTCCCATCCCAGGCTTCCCTCTGTACCCTCCTCATGATCCAAATCCTTCAGTGCTGGAGGTGCTGGAGGGCCTGGAGCAGCTCCGTGCCCAGGAGAGGCTGAGGGAGCTGGGGCTGCTCAGCCTGAGAGGAGCCCCAGTGAGAGGGGCCTCAGCCCTGGGTGTCCCTCAGTGTTCCTGAGTGTCCCTGTCCATCCCTGTCTGTCCCTGTCTGTCTGTCCCTGTGTGCAGGAGGCCATTCCAGGCCCAGGCTCTGCTCCAGGCCCAGGCTCTGCTCCAGGCCCAGCGATGGCCCCAGAGCCCTGGGCAGGGCTGAGCCCAGGAATTCCCGGTCCCAGGAGGCAGAACTCCTGCCCTGGCAGTGCCCAGCCCTGAGCAGAGCCCAGAGAGGGGCTGGAGTCTCCTCCTGGGATATTCCAGAGCCACATGGACACCATCCTGTGCCCTGAGCAGGGACTGGGACCGGTGACCCTCTGAGGTCCCTTCCAGCCTGATCCATGTGGGATTCTGTGCTAGTCTGTAAATTTTCCATATTATTTTATAACCCCCCTTTCCCACACCTTGTTTATCCCTGCACTCCAGCCCTCACGGCTCCTGGCTCAGCAATAAGCTTTCCTTCACAGGTGACAGTTTCTCCTGGTGACAGCTTCTCCTGGTGACAGCTTCTCCTGGTGACAGCTTCCTTCTGGGGCATCTTCCCTGCCCACTGGCCCCTGGCCAGCCCGGGGACAAGGCTCAGCCATCCCCCCACTCTTGCTGTGGCCAGCACATGGTTTTCAATCCCTTTAAACAGGATTCAATCCCATCCCAGCCCCCAGGATTCCCTCTCAGGCACAGCCATCCCCAGGCAGGATCTCAGCTCGTCCTGCTGTGCTCTGGAAGCTTTCCTGCCAAGTCCCCTTTGCAGGCATGGTGATGTCATTATTGTCACCTAACAAGCTGCTGGAGTGCCATCCTTCCTAACCTTCCTGTTTCCAGGACTGGCCTCTCCAAAGTGTCCCAATTTTCCTTCAGACCACATCCAAACTCACTTTCAGACTCTTCCATTTGCTCTTCCCAATCGCCAACCTTCTTAAGCTTCCTGTTTCCAGGACTGGCTTCTTCAGAGCATCCCAAATTTCCTTCAGACCCACCCAAACCCACTTCAGACTCTTCCACTGGCCCTTCCCAATCCCCAAACTTGTTGACCTTTCAGATTCCAGGACTGACCTCTCCAAACCTTCCCAGCTTTCCTTCAGACCACATCCAAACCCACCTTCAGACCCTTCCATTGGCCCTTCCCAATCCCCAGCCTTCTCAACCTTTCAGTTTCCAGGATTAGCCACTCGAAACTTCCCCAGCTTTCCTTCAGACAAGATCCCAAACCCCCTTCCACTGGCCCTTCCCAATCCCCAACTTTCTCAGCCTTTCAGATTCCAGGATTAGCTTCTCCAAACTTCCCAAGCTTTCCTTTAGGCCACATCCCAAATCACCTACAGACCCTTCCATCAGCCCTTCCCATTCCCCAACTTGNTTCTCCAAACCTTCCCAATTTTCCTTCAGGCCACATCCCAAATCACCTACAGACCCTTCCATCAGCCCTTCCCATTCCCCAACTTGCTTAACCTTTCAAATTCCAGGACTAGCCTCTCCAAACTTTCCCAACTTTCCTTCAGCCCCTTCCCAACCTCTCACCTAAGCATGGCCAATCCCAGGCCTAGCTAAACCAGGATCAAAATACGAATTTCTGGATCAGTTTTTTTCCGCCGTAACAAAATTCCCGTGTGAGCCACAGATCCAACAGAACATTCCCTCCCACGGTGGTTGCATTCTCCCCATTTAAATCCCTCTTCTCCTCCCTGCACGGTCTCAAACATTCCTTTTTCCCTTTCTAGTCATGTCTGTGATCCCCGTTTCTCTTTCCCGCGGCACATGTTAATTGAGAGAGCAGCAATTATGTGATAGAGCAGCTGATAGCTGATAAGAGAAGAAAGGTTATCTCTGTTTGCACGGGCAGAGAAATTAGCAGAGGTGCAAAATCCGCTCCTTATCTTGCTCTGCCGTAATGGGCAGAGAATTGAAGGATCCGCACACAGCAGCTAATCCCTAAATACACAACCCGAAATCAGCCCGGATCTTATCTCTGCCGATGTTTGGGAAACGGAGTCGGGTTTATCTTGCTGGAACAAGATTTTGCTAAAATGCTGAAAGTCCTTGAGATGCTGAACTCGGATGTGGAAGCTGGAAGGGAGAAGTTGAGGGGTGGAGCGACTCCAAGGGGTCCAGGAGAGCTGGAGAGGGATTTGGGATAAGGGATGGAGGGACAGGACAGGGAGAATGGCTTTAAGATGAAGGAGGGTGGATTTAAATGGGATTTTGGGAAGGAATTCCTAGCTGGGAGGGTGGGGAGGGGCTGAGATGGAATTCCCAGAGAATGGTGATCTCTCTGCACAGAGCAGGGAGACAAAACAATTCCTTCTCCAGCTGGGGACCAAGGACAAATGATCCAAATCTCAGCCCAGGAGCACAAACACCGTGGGCTGAGGAGAGAAAAACAAGCAGGGTGGGAGTGCATGAGCTAAAGCTGGAATGAACAATGAACTGCAATCTGCCAATGGAGCAGAACTGATCACAGGGACAGAGCCCGTGCCCGGCCGTGCATTTTGTGCCCATTTTGGTTCATCCTGGGTGCAGCCCTGGCTGGGCTCTGGTGCTGCCCAAGGTGGATCCATGGAGGAAATCCTTGGAATAAATCCCTGCTTTATTCTGGAACTCTGCCCAGCCTCTGCTCTAGCTCAGCCTTCTCAAGGCATCAATCCCAGTAAATACCAGCTGTATACTGGTAAATTCCAGTTCTCCTGCTTTGAACAATTCAGGCTAAGGATTTGCATTGTTATTATTGTGTTATACCAAACCCCAGACAACAGTGGGACTGTTCTGTAATTAGAGACAACACCACCGAGTTTTTTTCTTGAGTGGTTTGAAATGTCACCAAATTTTCCTCCCCAGTCTGGTGCCAGATCTCAAATCTGGTTATGTTTTATCTTCCGTGTGTTTCTGCTTCCAATTCCAAAGTCCCTTTTTCATTTCCACCACCCTCACATGTTTAAACATCCTCTCCACAAAGCAGCACCCCAGAACCTGCACAGCTGTGAAATTCTCTGAATATTCCCTGGCTTTCAGCTTTGTTCCCAAAACCAAACTTTCCCCTCTGTCCTACAAAGGACAGAGTCTCAAACTAACCCCAAATAAATAATCAGGAATTAAGATCTATAGCAAAGGAGAGCAATCCTGCCAGGCCCTCTGTATTTTGTAAGAGCTTCTCAAATTATGTTGACCTTTTGTTTTTCTCATTTTTCTTCCAATTTGTCCAGAAAGGTCACGGCAGGATGGAGAATCAAACCAAGGGATTTAGGCTGATTTGGGCTGTGAATTAAATGAAAATTTAACACTGGTTTGTGATAGAATTACAGAACAGTTTGGGTTAAAAGGGTCCTTAAAGATCATCTCATTCCACCCCTGCCATGGCAGGGACACTTTTCCCTTTCTCCTGCTGCAATCTGCTTTTTCCAAGGAGATTCTGCTGACACCAGGATTTGATTTTGCCTAATCTGCTTTTTATCTGCAGTTTTCCCTCAGTGTTTTTGGGGAGGGAAGGCTGTTTCCTTGTTTTCCACAAAGCCCAGTTTCACCTGTTTGAGCCAAGGACTGCAGTCACTCTGGTCCTTACGCCAAATAATTCCATTTTCCTGCTGAAGAAAATCCCCTTTCCCCCTTTTTACTGTGTAAAAACCTTCCAGATACCCATTCCTTGCACAGGTAAATCCACATGGATCATTGGAAAAATACCTTAATTTTGTACATCTGATCTACTAAACTCACACCAGGAAGATTTAAATAATATTTCCCAAAGTTTAGAAGTCAAAAACATTTTAAAACATGGGTTTTTTTTGAGAGTGTGAGCATCTTTTATCAGCCCTGCAATGCAAATTTTCACATTATTTAAAAATTCTACCCTCAGAGAATTAATAAATTAATTATATCATTTGATCCCTGTGCCCCTTGACATGAGGAGCAGGAAGGACTTGTCACAACTCTGGCACTTTCCAAGTGACAAAACATCTTTTCCTGCCTGAAAAGGTGGGAGAAACACCTGAAACTGTTAAATATTTGATGTTCTCTTGCTGCAGTGCAGTGCAGAGCACTCCAACACTCCAGTTTGGAGAGTGGGGAAGGAGGAGAGGGAATATTAAGGAACAATCAGTCAAAAAGTGGGCCCTTAACTCAGAAATTCCACCCCCACAACAAATGAAATAAAGCCCTAAATAACAAATGAGGGAATAAAAAGAAATCCTCCATTTCCTGGATCAGAGGTGTGGGGTTGGCAGCACTCATCCCATTCCCATTCCCATTTCTATCCCATTCCCATTCCCATTCCCATGCCCATTCCATCCTATTCCATTCCCATTCCCATTCCCATTCCATCCTATTCCATTCCCATTCCCATCCCATTCCCATTCCCATTCCCATTCCCATTCCCATTCCCATTCCATCCTATCCCATTCCCATTCCCATTCCCATTCCCATTCCCATTCTCATTCTCATTCTCATTCTCATTCTCATTCTCATTCTCATTCTCANATTCCCATTCCCATTCCTATTCTCATTCTCACTCTCATTCCCATACCATACCATGGATCTCTTCCCATCCATCCCACCCCATCCCACAGACTCCACCCCATCCCATGGATCCCATCCCATCCCATCCCATCCCATGGATCCCATCCCATCCCATCCCATCCCATCCCACCAATACCTGCACCGCACTTGGAGCTCTCTTGAGATCCACCAGAAGCACCTGGAGTTCCAGGAGCCAGGGAATGGCTCCCAGTGCCAGAGGGCAGGGAGGGATGGGAGATTGGGAATTGGGAATTCCTGGCTGGGCTGGAATTCCCAGAGCAGCTGGGGCTGCCCCTGGATCCCTGGCAGTGCCCAAGGCCAGGTTGGACACTGGGGCTTGGAGCAGCCTGGGATGGTGGAAGGTGCCCATGGCAGGGGTGGGATGGGATTTAGGATCCCTTCCAACCCAAACCATCCTGGAATTCTGGGATTCTGTGACTCTCAAGCTGATGGAGCCAGCCAAGCAAACAGCAGAGAACTGGGGTTTGTGCAGCGCCTCCGCTCCCTGGAAATCCGGGTTTTCCCAGGATTTGGTGTGGATAAACCCCTGGATGCACAAAAACAGAAACCAGCAGCTCCCAGTGATTTTCAATCCTTGCTAAACTGGGAGCTGCCCAGAAACTGGGATGATCAGGTTGTGAATTCACCTCTCCCTCAATTCTGGTGTGCTCAAATGATTCCAAACCTGTCCCCACGGCTGGTGCCCTTGTTTTGTGTTGTCACACCCTAGTGAGGAGCCCTCCTGGATCTCACTGGAGGCTCCCAAAACCTCCTTCCATATCCCATATTTGACAATTCAAGAGTTAATTCTGTCTTCCACTAGAATCCATCGCCATGATGATTAACAACAGCGAGGCTTGAGGGAAAACTGCAGCTGGATTTTGATGGGGTTTTTTAAAATAAATCGTTGTGTAAGAAGCAAAAATAAAATTTAGAAAGAAGATTTGAGGCAGACAAGCCCTTCATCTCCGAAGTAGAATAATTTCCCAAGGTTAATCCAGGTGTTCCAGGTATCCCGTGTGGTGGAATGAAATCAGCTCTGTCCTCCTCCTGTGCCTCACCTGAAAGGACTTCAGGGGGACTCTGTGCTTAAACCAAGGCAGCAGCGTGAGTTTAGTTAGGTCAGGACTGGGCTTGTTTGAAAACCAGAGATTTAGGCCTGGTTTTGTTCACAAAAACAGAGATTTTAGGGCATAAAAGCAAATTTATAAAAAAATGAGAGGACTTCAGCACAAGTTCAGCTCCCAGCTCAGACTTTGACGTCCCCTTTGACACAATCAGGGCTGAGCCCCTCGTGGCAAATGAGTCCTAAAGGCAGAGGTGGGGGAGGGAAAACCTTTCCCAGGAAAAGGGAATCTTCTTCCTTCCCTCTCCCCATAACACAGCATAATTGAAAGGATTAGGGGATAATTATGGATCCAGCTTCTGATGACATTAAAAACCAAAAGCAAATCTGCCTCTCACCTCCACAACCTTAATTTTGGGTGAATATCTGGTGCTGTGACTTTGCCTTCTCCAATTCTCTCCCTCAATCAACATTTTTGCTTTCAGGTCACAAAATAAATCTGATCCTTGAGCCTTTTGGGGCTGGGAAGCGAGACCTGATCTGATATTTAATGATGGAAATCCCTTTTCTGCTGGGTTTATTTCTCTTCCTGAACTGGCTGGGGATGAATCTGAGGCTGGCTGTGATATCAGGGTCAGGATTTGGATGACCTTTGGAAGGGATATCTGAGGAGCACGAGGACTGTCCCGTGTGTCCCTCTCATCCTCCCCACCCCGAGGTCAGCAGAGTTATTACGGGGCCACAGCCACGGCCCTGACCCCAAAACCTCCGCAGGGAAAGATTCCCAAACATTTAACGAGCTCAAAACACATCAAAAGAGGCAGGTCAGCGTTTCAGGCAGAGCTTGAAGGGGAAACTTCTAGCAGGGAATTTAATCCAGGCTTTGTTGGGTATTTGTAGTTCCCACATTTTCCCCTCTCATTAAGAAGTGCCCTCTCTCAGGGATCATGCTCAGGGATCAGCTGTTCCGAACCCACCAAGCAACTTTTGTGCCTCAAACCCCCCAAAAATCAGGAATATTTTGATTAATTTACTGGCAATATTCCTTAGGGAAAGTGAGATCCCCAGGAATAGAGGGAAAACTTTGTCTGACCGCCAGCTGCTGCTGCTGCAGCAAACAGGATCCCAAAAAATCAGCTCCAACTCCCATCCTGAGCCTTCCAGGTCTATCCCTTGTACCTGAGAGCACCAAACCATTCCCACAAAACCCAGAGCTCTGGAAGTGAGGGAATGTGGGCTTTTTGCAGAAAATTCCACTGCAGAGCCAACCCACTCCCTGGAAAATGGGAAAATTCCTATAATTGATCGTGCCTTTGATCAATCCTAATCAAAGATTCCCTGAGGTGTCAATCATTGATTGGGGTTGGAGGAATCTGTTGGTTTGAGGTTCTCCTGCCTGGTGCTGGCAGTGGGCACAGCCTGCACCTCCACCTGCTCTTCCCAATCATTCCCAGGTTGGAGTGAGGCTGGGAGGCCCAAGGAGGAGGAGGTGCCGTTGGAATTTTGTCCTCCAGGAAAGCCTTCCTGCCCCTCGGGCTCTGCTGGGACTGGAGGAGCCAGCCCTGACCTCTTTGAAGGTGAACCCATCCTCCTTTTTATAAATAAATGGAATATTTTCCCTAATCCCTCATAGAACCCCAGAATCCCAGACTGGTTTGGGTGGGAAAGGACCTCCAAACCCATCTTGTCCCACCCCTTCCACTATCCCAGGGTGCTCAGTTTTTCCCAGTTTGCCCTACAAGGAGGATTTCCACAGGTACCACAGTGGGGACAGCTGGGATATCCCACTGGACACATCCATGAATCCTGAGTGCAGAGATGTTGGCTTGGGACACCAAACCTCATCCTCCTTCCAGACCCCCTTGGGTGGCCCTGGCACGGGGAACCGCGTTTGGTGACAATTGTCACCATTAGAGGAACTCCTCCCTGGATCCTGGGATACCAGCAGGGATGGGAAGGAGTCCTTGGCTTCCCAGTGCCAGAGGGCAGGGATGGGTGGGAGATTGGGAATTCCTGGCTGGGATGGAATTCCCAGAGAAACTGTGGCTGCCCCTGGATCCCAAGGCCAGGTTGGACACTGGGGCTGGGAGCAGCCTGGGACAGTGGAAGTGTCCCTGCCATGGAATGGGGTGGGACTGGGTGATCCTTAAGGTCCTTCCAACCCAAACCATCCCGGAATTGTGATTCCACGATCCTCCTGCTGCAGCTCAGATCCAGTAGATGGCGACAGGATATAAAACATTTCTTTCCTTCTTCCATGAATTGCCGGCTTTTTTTGTCCCATCCACGTGAACATTCCCCCTTTTTAATCATTTTATTTCCATATTTCCACGTCACGGCTGCAGTGACTTCATCTATCGTCCCAATTTTCCCATTTAATTCTCATGCCATGAACTCCATCCCAGGGTGGGAGGCACAGCCAATCTCCTCCCGCTGCTGCACGTCTGGAGGAGCTGCTTCAGGTTTTCCTTGGTCATCCATTCCTTGGGACAAGGAATTCCATCAATATCTTCATCAATATCTGGGGAATTTTGATCCATCTGATTTCACTTCTAAAGCTGGGATGTTGCTTCTTGAATCTGGAATCACTTTAAGGAATTCCATCAATATCTTCATCAATATCTGGGGAATTTTGATCCATCTGATTTCACTTCTAAAGCTGGGATGTTGCTTCTTGGATCTGGAATCACTTTTCCTGATCTCCTGCAGAGTTGGTTCATCCATAAGGATGATCAGCCACCACTTTGGAATGTTCCCTGCCCATGGCAGAGGTTTGGAATGAGTTGGTTTGAAGGTCCCTTCCAACCCAAATCATTCTGGGATTCTGTGATTTTTATAGCTGAGAAAAGGAGGAATTCTCTTCAAATTTGATCTTTTTTTACCTTGAGGACAAAAATACTGTGGAATTATGAGCGGTCCGAGTGTTCATTTCAGAAAGTGAAGTGAGGGTAGGGTGGGAAAATGGGGAAAATCCTGTAAATCTGGATTCTGTAGATCCCATGGAATGATCTGCTCTGGAATGAGCTGTTAACAGGAGCATGAACAGGACCAGGGGGAATGGCAGCAGGTTTGGATGGGAGATTGGGAATTGGGAATTCCTGGCTGGGCTGGAATTCCCAGAGCAGCTGGGGCTGCCCCTGGATCCCTGGCAGTGCCCAAGGCCAGGTTGGACACTGGGGCTGGAGCAGCCTGGGACAGTGGGAGGTGTCCCTGCCCATGGAATGGGGTGGAATGGGATGGGATTTAAGATCACTTCCAACCCAAACCATTCCAGAATTCCTTGAATTCCAATGTATTAAAACAGCAATGCAGTCCCACACCTGCAATCCCAAATTCCCCTCCAGGATATCAATCCAAGGACGACCCACGACATTCCAGTCTAATTATCTCTAACTCTCATCCCAGCTGGCTGAAGTCTCTTTTATCCATCATAAACCCAAAATTGGATTCCCACATTTTGTGCCATTGTCTCCGGTTTTTTTGGGATGAAACATCTCAAACAGGCACTGAGGTGAATCCTAAATTCCTGGTTGTCATGGAGACAGGAACGGGCTGACCGACTCCTGCTTCCAGGAGGATGGAGTGGGCTCCAACCCCTTCTCCCCATATTCCAAAGGCTTCTGGCACCTGGAATTCCGACACGGAAACACGCCTTGGGCATGGGGGGCAGTTTAACCAGGAGAGCCTGAGACACTTGGAAAAGCCACGGAATGATCAAGAGTTCTTCCTTTTCAAATGGAAAAATCTCTCCTGGATTTTATCCATGAGCAGTTTGGTTATTTCAGAGATGGCCCCACACTGGTTTATCCCCTAAATAACAGAAATCAACTCAAAGAAACAGCGATGACCTTCCTGAGATGCTTGTGTTCCTTCCAACAAAAATCCAGAAGGGATATCCACGTCAAATCCTAAATCCTGATTTGTAGGAAAGGTCACTTCACATATTCCAGGAGATCTGATGGAAGCAGCCAAATCTCCCGGGCACGGAAGGGTCTGTCAGGCCACCAGCCAATTAATTGTGGGATTTTATATGCCAATAAATCAAATTTTTCCCACTATTTATACAGCCAGCATCCAGAAAGATTTAGTGACTTTTTATGAAAAGTTTTATGGAAAATTGAGTCCCCACCTGGAAGTGGAGAAGTCCTTTAAGTTTCCCCTAAGTATTAAGAAGGAAAAAAAAAATATATATATATATATTTACTTAAAATTGTCCTACTTTATTTTGGAATCCAGAACTTTAGATGTCCCAGACTTTCTGATATGGACAGGACAGATTCCCGTTCCTGAAGGGATTTAAATCCATGTGGATGTGACATTTGGGGACATGGGGCACTGGTGGCTTTGGCAGCACTGGAAGTGCTTGGACTCCATAATCCCAGAGGGCTTTTCCATCCTAAAACATTCCATGATTTCAGCAGCCTCGTGACTCAGGATTTTGGGAAAATGGCAAAAATTAGCCCCTGGAATGGATTTCTCCATTAAAATTCAGCTCTTTGGGACCAAAACCTTCACAACTTTGGAAGCTTTGCCAAGCCCTGCTCCACGTGAGGAAGAGTTTTTATTCCCAAATCTTAATTTTTCCACCATGATCCCGCTTTTTTTTCCCTCCAGATGTTATTTTTGGGAATGACTCATCCCAGGACAGGCTGAACCTTCCTGGCTGATGTTGAGAGCCTCAGCTGAAGCACAAGAATTCCAGGAATTGGAAATAACACCCAGGGAATCCAGCCAAAGGGAAGAGTGGGAATCCATGGAATGGTTTGGGTTGGAAAGGATCGTAAGGATCATCTAATTCCAACCCAAACCATTCCATGATTCCATGAAAAACTGGAAAGAGAGAACCACTGTGGTGGTTTTAGTTCGAAACTGGGTGGAAATATTGATTTTGTGTTGTGGTTTTGGTTTGCTAATTTGAGGTTTATTTAATTTGAGATTTTTTTTCTTAGTTAATGTATTAATTAGTGTGGTGGGTTTTGGTGTTGGTTATTTTTTAAGGCACTTTTTGTTGTGAGATAGGATTAGGAGAAAGGTAAAGTAGGGTTAAAATTGTCAAACTGTCATTGTCAAATTATCAAACTGTCATAGTTTGACAACCACCCAATCCTCCAGGTGCTTTCCAGATCCCAAAATTCCCAGCAGAACTGCGGGTCTGGCAGGTTCCTGTTGAGGTTTAAAGGATATTTTTCAGGATTTTTCTCCTTTTAATGGGAATTTCCCGTTGGGTTTGGAATGAAACCTCTCTTGGGATGAACCCCTCTGCTCCATCAGCCTCCTTTGGGAAGATCCAGAGGGGAGATGAATCCCCTGCATTTTCCAGAGGAAAATCTTTTCCTTGATAAATAGGATCTCACATTTCCAAAAGTTTGGAATGTTTGGAAAAGAGAAGTTTCTGTTTAGCAGCTGAGTTCCTGCACTGCTTCCCCATGGAGCAGCAGATGGATGTGCAGGAGGAACAAAAGGAACAACAAAAAAGTGGAATAAAAGCAGATGGAGAAATGTTTGGAATGATTCATTGGGAATCAAGGAGTGGCAATTCATTTGTGCCTGGAATTTGCAATTTCTAGCCTGGAAGCCAAATTGTTCCCCTATTATGGAGATTTGGGTTGGATCCAGGCAGGAATTCAAGTTCTTCAGGATCTGAGCACCTGCTCGGGAGATTTCCTGCAGCAGGGCGGGGATAATTTGTGTGCTGGAAGTTAAACATGGAATTTGGTGGAGGAGCAGCTGTCTGGGATGGGATTTGGAGGGTTGGGATCTGATCCGAGCATTTCGATGGAAAAGCAGGAGAGGTTAAATCCTAAATCCTCCTTTCTAGCAGCAGAATTTGTCTCATAAATGGGTGAAAATGGGATGGTGAGAGATGAAAATCTTCATTTTTTGCCTTAAAGTTATATGGTGGGGCAGGGGAAAATAATAATAATAATAATAATAAACAAAGATAAAATCAAAACCCAAACAAACAAAAAACACCAAATCAAAATGAGCCAAAAAAAAACCCCCAAACCTGATATGGGATACATTCCCTGTCTCAAAAATAAAACAAAACCCAACCAACCAAAAAACCCCAAAACCCAAATGAACCAAAAAAAAACCCCAAAACCCAAATGAAGCAAAATATCCCAAATCCAAATGAACACAAAACCCCAAACCTGGTATGAGCTGGAACAATGTTTCCTGCCTGAAAGAAAAAAAAACCCAAAACCCA
>WEZZ01013107.1:1520-12954 GCA_013400585.1 Chloropsis cyanopogon
TTGAAGTCAAATCAAATTCCTCATCCTGAAAACTTCCTTTCACAGATTAAGGGCCAAGTTTTCTTCTGCATTCTGTGAAGCACAATAAATTACCATGGTATGAGTGAGATGAAAACTCGTCTACAGGCATTTGATTCTTAGATCAAGGAAGCAGAATATTTTTATATGCATTGATTATTCGGCTCACCATTTCACTGTATAAAATCTCTATATGACAATTCCTAATCTCTATTTTTCAGCATATTTATTCTTATATTCTTAAAAAAGCTTTTTTGCTCATTCCAATAGCACCTCAACAAATGTGGCCACCAGGGTTAGTTAGGTCCAGGTCTTTCTTATTCCTTTTTCTGATAAGAAAATTGTTATTTTTTAAATTACTCCTTCATATCAAGGCAGTGTGAGTTGTCTCTAAGGCAGAAGGAATGCAGAAGTGCACTTGACACCCAGAGTGAAAAGCATTATAATTTATACAATGGTTCTTATTTCAGAAAAACTGAGGACAGTTCCTTCTTTCACAAGAAGTTTTTGCACTAATAGTGTCAGGGTGTTTATCCATCCCAGGTTTGCCATTCCATAATTTATAAAGTGAGGCTCAAGACTCTGATTTTGATGTATGAAAGCAGAGTAAGGAAGAGAGGACAAAAATGTTTTCCTTCAGGGAGCAAAGGAATAGATAGGACGGTGGCGATAACCATTCATTGGGAGCATAGATAGGAACTATCAAAAAGGAGTTGGTTATATAGTTTTCAAACAAGGCAAATTCTTACCTGCTTTTAACCTTGCACAATTTCCTGCACTGACATCAAGTGAGCCGCAGTGGCGCGGGATCTCTGAGTGGAGAGCTCTGCGTACAAGCACATCAGAATCTGGGCCAACACATCACAAGGAAAGAAAGGGGAGACAGCTGTCTTGAGTAAAGCCAGAACAACATTACCAAGCTATGGTCTTTGGGAAATTCAGTCCTTTTCCTACTGTTTGTGTGGCCTTTGATGATGCGGGCTCACCTTTGCAAAAGACATTTTGCGGCAGACAGTTCAGATCGCTGTCCTTTAAATCCAGACATTACAACCAGCTGGAAGTCTGCAATGACCTCTTCCATGGCAGAGCAGAATAAATCAGTGACAAAGTGCTAGAATCATTGCAAGAACAAAAGAGGTCCCTCCCTCCTGGAGCCTGTGTTTTAACCTCTTTAGATGAGATTCTTGTTACCTTACATGGTCCTCTGAAACTTAGACATCTAAGTCTAAGCTAGCCATTTATGATTCCTTAAGAGTCAACAGAAAGAAACACAAACCTCCAAAAGGGCAGTTCACCTTGTCCTAAAATAGTCTTTGGGAATGAGTCAGCAGTACTGCCCTCTGCATTACCCATATCTGTCCTTTGACTATAATGGATGGTGAGGGCAGTCCATCCTGTAAACTTCAGACACTGAGTTTATATATGAGGACTTCCACTTTCTTTATGGTATTCCAGATTTCATTCAACACATGAAACTATGAATTCCACGTATTTGAGTCTTGCCTCTCATAAGTACTTGAATAGGTAACATAATCACAGTATGAGCTGAGGACTGATTTCAATGGAGAAAAGACTTATGTTGGTCACCTTAGTTATTGTGGAAAAAATGTACCATAAACATAAAGCCATAATATCAATCTCACATTTATGTCCACACACACACACACACACACACACACACACACACACAAAGAAAAGGAAACAAGGTAAATTTGGTCTCAATTTACGTAGATGGATAATAAGACTTTCAATTATAGTTGCATTATTTGTTAGTAGGTGGATGAAAGATTAGGTGACAATATGCAAAATATATTTTCTGCATATTATAATATTTAGTAATGTCATTCGATTTTTTATATGTTTCATTAAATTGTTTTGTGGCTTTATTATCTACCCAGATGCACAGCTCAGAAATACAATTATTCAGATTTAGAAGCAATAAAATTTGGCATGCATTTACTTGTATTCAGAATTCCTGCACGGTAAGAGAAATTACTGCATTCTCCCCACATAGCTCGGTTCTCATGCCTTCACTGAACCATTCATTAGAAGGAACACATTATAGAAAATACACCATTTATGTTAAGAAACCCTCTGATAACAGATGTATTTGTACAAAGCAAATATTTCAATATATCATAGCCTTTTGATCATGACTATAATAGAAGCAAACCTATACACATTTTCTGTAATGCATATCTCTGTTATATGATTATTGGGGGGGGGGGGAAGAATGAGTGCTATAGATTATATGTTGTAAGAAAAGGCACCTGCAGACAGAGGTTGACAGTTCTTTGAAAACATTATTGAATACAATACAAATTGTTCCATTTTATAATAAATGTTTTGAGGTTGCATTAAGAGGCATGTCTCCTAGCTGAAGCACGGGGAGCTTTCCTATAGTCAAGTCATTCCAGCTTTGTTTTGCCTTTGCCATGTTTCATAAATCAAGCACTCAAATATACGACACAATGTCCTGAAGTCATCCCCTGTCCCCTGTAGTTGCGACTGAGTCTGCTCCTGATGGATAGCGGGGTAGGGACTAAGTCAGCGGTCGTGTCCTAGCAGGGGAGCTCTCAGCAGTGGTGTCTGCTGTGCTCTGTGAGGCTGCACACAGCACCTTGGGGCCCTGCTTGGACCTCAAGCGATGATCCTGGGCAGAAGCATCGCAGATGCTTTAGTGTGTGTTTTTTTGTAAAAGCATCCCAGATGCACGCTGTCTGTAGCACAGACCTGCTGGGCTGAAATGGGCCATAACCGCTTATCAATATACAAGTAAATACAGTGAGGGGAACACACTGCTCGGTGCTCCTTCCACTCTACCTTCCAACAGGAACTGTAATTCCATCACTGAGTAAGTGCTTTCTTTCACCACTGTGTTGCTTCTCACAACACCTCTACAAGAAGAGCATGCCCTGGCAGAAGAGCACCAGTGAACATCCATTTGCTGCCCAGGAGAAAATGGGAGGATGTTCAACATTCTGGCAGTCCCTGGCCAGTAGTTTCCTCCTGCATCAGGCCACACTGGCTGGCCTTTGCTCAGTGTCAGCTCATTTCCACTCTGAGGCAATAATCTGCATTTTAGGGAGTCCCCCAATGCACTGCCATGTGCTACACTGGGGAGCCCCAGGTCTTGGGTCCTTCCTTGATGCTGTCAGGACTGTACCATAATTGGTGTTACCTGATGGATACCTTGAAGTTTCTTGTCTCTCACGGACTCAAGCTCTCTCCCGTCTCTACCCACCCATCACACAAACTTTATCTTGTAAGCCTGTGTAAGACAGGAGACAGGGATAATCTGAGCAGCTGTGATTTAAGATTTGGATAACTGAGGCACAACATGGCTATCCCCAAGGGGCAATCCCTAATGGGTGTGGGAGATCTACAGAGTATTGGTTGCACTTTTTTTCCCATTATTTCTTTCTAAAAGCAGAAAGAAAAGGCCTCCAAGCAGCAATATTGGTCTGGATACCTCTATTTTGCAAAAGCCACAGATCTCATCCTCTTCTTTTTCTACTGCAATTATTAAATTGTAGAATAGCATTTTATTTTTTAAATTAATAACTTCTGCTTCAACATTTCTGTTTAGGGTATAAGATCTTTATTACATGAATGAAATCAGTATAATCTTTTTTGCCTAAATTTACACACATAATACGGATAGCTTTACTTCGCATTTCTGAGAGGTATAGAATTTTTATTCTTTTATCCTAATGGATAGAATTTCAGGCAATTATGTTGTTTATATTTTAGAGACTAAACTATTTTTTATGTGAATTTCGAATAACTCTATTGACTTCAACAGAGTTACAGTGGATTTACATTACTATAAATGGTAGAACATGTTGGTCCTTAAATGACTATGGGGAGTTTGGATTACCCAATGGATTTGGCAAACCACACTCAATAATTTTGCTAAAAATGTCTTTATTCCTGGGGCCATTTAATATTTATGCACTTGTTTCAAGCTTGTTTCTAAAGAGTACAATGATTTATTATGAACCAACACTTGCACAATAAGCTATAATAAAACAGCTATTTAGGCTTGCTTATGTTTACCACAAAATCAGTTCAAGGCATCTGAGAATTTTCCTTGGTTAAAATAAAGTATGTCCAATATAATGAAGAAATCTTACTTGATATTACTCATAAGCTTGTAGGACAGAGAGCAAAGTGCCCTGGTTTGACAGATGCCAGTGGATATTCATTGCCCACCACATTTTCCCCTCTTAGGGCTTCCCTGTTCCTCTTCTTCCTCCAAACACATTATCTTTTGAAACTGGGGATAAGTCTCACCAATAGTGAAGAAGAAGCAATCTCTTTCTGTGTTTCTTGGCAAAAAGCTGATTTATTTTATTTGAGGGGTAATGTTCTGGGAGTTTCTAAATTGTAAAACAAACAGATGGCTGTCATTTATGTATGGTTTTCAATTTGTACATTATAATCTTTCCATTATTATTTTGAAAAAGTACCTGAATAGCTTTCAGCTTCTTCAAACCATGCATCACCTCTTTCAATATCTCTGCAGTTTCCTTGGACAGGTTCATTGTCTCAAAGGAGAAGAAGTCTTGCTCTTCATGCATGATTTGACCCTACTCAGAGGTCATTGAGCATTCTCCCACTTACACTGGATAACTAAGTGAGGGCTAAATGAGACCCTTGACAGGGTCAGGGTCAGTTAACAGAAAGGTTTAGAAATCATATTTTAATTTATTTTAATTTAATTTACCTTATTTTAAAGATTCAGAATCTAAATTCTACAGACGCAGAAAAATTTAATATTGATGACTGACATTTAAACCAAAGGCAAAATTCTGAGATCCCAGATTTTTAACCTCTTTCCCTTCTGCCAAATGGTGATTTTAGTAACCAGAAGTGACTTTGATTTAACTTTTCACTATGTTCTATCCAACCTATTTTGTTGTCCATCAAGCAAGAAACATTAGTCATCACTCTGACAACAACAGGAAAAAGATGACTAAAATAGAGGTCTGATATATATCAGCTGCTGTTATTATTATTGCAAGTCAAGAGAATACAATTTCCACAAATTTGCTTAGACTCATGCTAGAGATACAGCTGGGGTTTTCAATGCCACATCAAAGCACAAGCCCTGTCACTGCCACAAGAGGAGAAACATAGCTCGACTCGTCAGCACCTGCATTATGCATACCCACTTCCTTCCCTTTGATGACATCAACGAGATCAAAATGGGTTCAGCTCTCAGAAAGTAGTGCTGTGGCTCAGTCATGGGTGTTTGGGCCAGAGAGAAATTGTGGGGAGAAACTCTCCACCTTCAGGCTATGCAGTAAGGTCACCATCAAGCAGTTAAAAGCAATTTATTGCATTATCCTCTCTTTCAAGTTTTCTGCTTTCCACAAAGTCACACAAGCAAAAGATTTTTCATTTAGCAGAAATGCTTGTTGTGTGGCAACTGTCACATCCTTGGAAGCAAACAAAAAAAAAAAAAAAAAGAAACCAAACAAAAAAACAAAACAAAAAAAAAAAAAAAAAAAAAACCAAACAGAAAAACAAAACAAAACAAAACAAAAAAACAAAACCAAAAACCAAAAACAAAAAAACAAACAAACTGACAAACAAACAACCTAGAGGACTGGAACCATTTTGGAAATCCATACAGAGCAAAAAAGAAGTTCTTGGGACAAAGGTGAATTTTGTGTCCATTGCTACTGTCAGAAATAGAGCTTCTTGTTAAAAAGGAGGGTAAAAGAAAATTTGATATATGAGACTGCTCAAGTGAGTAACAGGGAGAAGGAAGTATCTGCCACTTACAGGTGTTTCCAAATGGAAAAAATATAAGATGTGTCCTATCATCCTTAAAGAGAAAAATAGGACTGAAAATGGGGAGAAGAAAGGTTAGGTTTAATGGAAAATATTTCCTGTTTAGTAAGATAGAACTTTAACATGTTATTCTACAAATGCCATAGATCTCTGCACATTCTGGAGGCATCATTCCCACACTCTGATGTTTAGGTTGGTTTCAACTCCTGACCCAGGTCCCTACAAACAAGCAACACCATGGACAGCAGAGAGCTGAGCTGGTTGGGGTGGCTCTATCATGGGACACTAGAACTCCTAAATGGATAGATTTGGGCAGATTTGTGAGCATGAGAACAAATACATTATTTAATTTGATGTGTTTAAGTCAATTGCATCAGTCATCTGCGGCAAAAGAAAGGGAAATTGCACAGCTGAGCAATACAGAAAACTGACCACCAGTCTGACTATCTAAACAAGTGACAGGCAGAGAGGCCACCTGGATGTTTTTGTGATCAAGTCTCAGTAAAGAACTGCGGACAGAACACATTCATTTACAAGGGCCCAGCCATAAGTTGCTCTAAGTGCTAAAGGCAGCGTGTACCTATTTAATAAGAGGTAACTACTCTCCATTTTGGCCATAAACCACGTGTAACTATCTCATGACTTCCCATTTTTGTGCTGGAAATACTTTTTTTTTGGTTTTGATATGATTAGTGAGATAAAACTAAACTCTGCAGACAGCTGAAAATTCAGTCCCTCTCTCTGGAATATCTGCTGGAATTGTGAAGGAACATAGTGCAGAGGCTTCCTCTGAGCTTATTCTTTGATTTAACACAAACAAATGCCTTAAAAAAATCATGCTGTATTTGCTAACCAACTACTCTGAAAGAGAAGCTGCACATCTTGGGAGCTAAAACATAATATCCCAGTTCTGGTGAGACACCACCAGGGTGACCAAGCTGACTGTGCTGTATGGTGATAAGCATGTAGGATAAAAGTAATTTGTTCAGACCGTTTCCATTCTTCCCACTTCGTGGCTGCACTCAGACTAATTCTGGGAATCTACTCGGGCCAGTTAAGAATTGAAAAGCCTAAGAAAAAGCTAAAACATCTATTTAAAAACAAAAAAAAGAAAAGAAAACTAACAGCTAGACAAATATATATTGACGTTTAAGAAGTTGTCAAGACTTGCTCTACATGCCACAAATATAAGTCCAGTCCAAGTCAAAAAAATTCAATGTCACTGACTCAGGGAGAAAAAAACAAAAGGCTCTCTGGAGCAAAGCTGACATAGGTCTTATTATGCTGACAGTGGAAAATAAAGTACTTGTTCTAGAATATTATTCTAACTTCCCTGAGAGCTTACTAGGAGACATTATGGCTAAACAGGTAATCAGACATACCGAATCTATTTTTGCTAAATATAGTACACCTATGATCAAAAAGTCTGACAGTGGGCTACAGTTCTGTAATTTACTGATGGGAATTAGATATATTAAGCAGTAAAGAGGCCCCAAGCATGCATCCTATGGTTTAATGAAGTTATCTCCTTAGAACCATCAAATCATATAATTGTTTATATTGAAAAAAAACACTTTTAAGAACATGGAGTCCAATCATTAAACAGTACTGTCATGTCCACCACAAAACCACGTCCCTAAGAGCAACATCTACATGTTTTTTAAATAGCTACAGGTATGAGGACTCAATCACATCCCTGGGCAGCCTGTTCCAAACTTTGACAACCCTTTCCACAAAGAAATTTTTCCTAATATCCGACCTGAACCTCCCCTGATGCAACTTGAGGCCATTTCCTCTTGTGTTGTTGCTGTGACTTGATAGAAGAGACTAAACTGCACTTATTTTAGATACTTTCAGAGAGCAATAAGGTCCCCTTTCCTCTAAACTAAACAACCCCAGTCCTTTCAGCTGCTCCACATCAGACTTATGGTCCAGATCCTTCCCCTCCATTGCCCTTTGGTGGACACTCTCTAGCACCTCAATATATTTCTTTTAGTGAGGAGCCCATCCTCTTAAGCAGGACAGTCTGCCCTCCAGAAGTCCAAGATGTCAGTGTTGCCGGCCCCATCCTGCTTACTTCTCCAAGAATCAAAAATTCTTTGTTTATTCCATGATTCCTATGCCCAGGGACCATCACATCACCAACCAGCTGTGGCTGCCTGACCAATTCAGTGGCCTTCTATGACGGAGACTACTTCATTGGACAAGGGAAGGGATATGGATGCCATTCAGTTGGACTTCTGTAAAGCCTTTGACAAGGTGGCCCTCAACATCCTTCTCTCCAAACTGAGATGGATTCAACAGATGAACTGCTAGATGGAAAAAGAATTGGTTTAATGGTTGTCCCATCGCCCCAAGATGAGCTCAAAGCTTTGGCATCACAGGTGTAAGCGAAACCCACTGAGATTGGAGTGCCCTTTTGGTGGCTCAGGGGGGACAGGCAGGGCAGGAGAGCTGGAGGGGTGGCACTGTTTGTAATGGAAGGGCTGGAACGTGTGGAGCTCACAGCTGGCAATGGCACAGCTGAGAGCTCCAGAGACAAACAGATCCAGAGACAGTAAGAGTCCAGGGACAAACAAATAATGCAGATGCCATTATTGGAGTCTGCTACAGACCTCCCAGCCACGACAATGTACTTGGGATCCTCGGGATGTTGAACAGAACCAGGTGCAAGGTGTCCCTCTACTCTGCTCTGGTGAGACCCCACCTGGAGCACTGCCTCCAGCTCCGAGCAAGCTGCGCTGGTGGGAGGTGTCCCTGCTCATGGCAGGGGGGTTGGAACTGAGGGGTTTTTGAGGTCCCTTCCAATCCAGTCCATTCTGTGATCACATTATTACCAACCAGTCCTAGTTGTTATCTGCCTTGGCCTTCCCCTTGATCCTTACCTGTAAATTATCAGCTATCATTAAGCTCTAGACAAGCAAAACATTCCCTGACATTCATGGCTACCCCACCATGTCTCCTTCCTTGCCTTCTGATGAGGTTAAAACCATCTGTTGCAGCGCACCAGTGGTTCAAGAAGCCAAACCATGTTTCTTCCTGTTTCTTCCCTCATTATTCCCTGCGTGTGCTCCTGATCCCTTAGACACTCATCCCAAGGCCCTGAAGTCTTTCCTGCTGCCTGTCGGACTTCTTGTTGTAACTTCATGAGTGTCCACCTGGGAAATCAATACTGAATAATGATCTCAGAGCCTCCTTCCCTTCATGTTGATAACTGGGCCTGAGGGCAGCAGCAGTGTTCCCTAAGGAATGGGGCTGGTCTGCAGTCATAGACACACCTGCTGTGCTGGGCGGGGATTCGTCCCCATTGCCCTCTGTCCCTTCAGTCAGTGTGTTCATTCAGGTGGGGAGAGGACAGGGATGTGTGCCCTGTCTGTCTGTCTGTCAGGCCTGTCCCAGGGAAGTCAGGGAGCAATGCCAGTCTGTCTCACACTCCCTAACACTCCTCAGACTACTCCTCTCCTCCTGACAGGAGCTGTCACTAGCCAGAGGAGCTTCTCTGCCTGGGTGATTTCCCCCTGGCACAAGAGCAGGGCCCAGCCTGCAGCTGGGTGTTCTCCCAGAGCTCTGCCTGGGTGGCTGCCTAGGTCACGGTAGGAATGGAGCTCACACAGGTCCTGCCTTTCTGCCCTGTGGGCACCACTGCTCCCTGATAGAGCTGACAGGGCTTCAGTGCCCTTCTTGCATGCATTTTGGCAGGAATTGCCAGCCAAAATGCCAGGCTGTGCCCTGATGGCTGTGCCATGTCCTGTTTTCCCACCTTGCTGGTGTCACTCCAGGTAGCTAGTGATCCCTAACATCGTATTTAATAGGTGAAAGGCTTGGCCACCATTGCCACTGGTCCCACCTGGTTTCTGCCATCCAAAGCCACGTGCTCTGTGGGCTTCCAGCAGCTCTCCCATCTCCTCTTGAGCTTCTCTCAGGTCAGGAAACTCCATTGTGCTCTGCACCAGAGCATTCTCTGCCAGTCCTGCCAGGACCGGAGCTACTCACCTCAGCAACCTTGGGAAGACCAAGCAGAAGGCATGTGCTGACAGAGGGGACAGAGGCAAAATAAAAGGGATGATTTTGCCAAAGAAACCAACACACAAGCACCAAACAGCAAAGCAAGATAACCCAAAAATATAGCTGTCCCAGGAAAGTTGGTTCTGGTACTTCAGAGCAGCAATGGCACATTTTAAAGGAATCAAAAATAGCATGAGTGAGCAAACACAGATTCAAAGTACTGATGAAAGTCCCAATACCACTGATATCTCAGGAGAAACTCAATGATTTAAGGAACTAGAAATGCCTAATTTAGTTTAAAATTGTTAATGAAGTAAATATGATGGTTACAGATACTTGTGACAGGATGTCATTTGCCTACATTTTATAAAATTGGTTTTGTTTGTTTTGTTTTTTTCCTTTTGCCTAGGACAGTAAAGCAGAACAAATGTGGGGAATTGCACCTTTCAATGGAAAACACAGGCATTGCTTTATACCACCTTAGGTACTTAAAATCAGGATCAAAATCTAAGCGAGGAAAACAAGATCCATTTCTTTTTAGTGGAGAAAAACAGACACCTTCATAGGATTCTTTTCCACACCTCAAGCCAGGAATCTAAACTGGGAAAAGTTTTTTCCCTCTGTGTCTGTGTCTCACCATGGGCTGTACAAGGAACACAGATGGGAAGTCAGGCTTAAGTGTCTTACTGTGTGACATTTAGAATCAGGGGCACTGATTCCTGTCCTCAGCCTCAAGGATGATGCTTGACTAACAGTATCCCTAGGAGACAGATGTTTTCCATGACCTTTTCAGTGACCTTAGGCCAGGCCTTCAGTAAGAAAGCTTTTTATCACTTCACCAAGGACTCCTACATGGTACAGGAGTCCGCTCTATCACCCTTTTGCGACATTGGATCGATTTCCCTGAGTCTCTACTACAGCTAGTTTCAAGGTCCCAAGTTAATTTTCGTGGTATTTTTATTTCCACACCCCTTTGAGTCCTCCTTTGCAGCAAACCAAAACCCAGGGAACAAACCCAGGGACAGGACATCTGCATTTCCCTTGGGTTTCATCTGTTCCCTCATGCATGGGGCTATTGGCTACAACTCTGTGCATATAAGATCAGGTTGCTTTGCATAGTGTCTAGCTCAGCATTAACACTCAGGTCTGCAGCTTTCCGTGTCCTCCGAAATGCTAACACCAGGGCACTCCCAAAAGGAGACTGGGTGGCTGCTGGGGCTGGAGGTAATGCCTGGGTTTCTGCTTCCCATTTTGAATCAGGCCCATGGTAGATAGCAAACAAGCATTGCTACCATCTGATGGTTGCTTGGGGAAGTGAGTTTAGATGCTGCAAATGCTCGTCTCGGATAAAAAACACCACTCCCCGTTGCATCAAGGAGCACCGTGCTGGCAGCTGCCTGGCTTGCAACAGGAAAGATTCACAGACTTATGTTTTATTTCTAGCTCCTCTTACATGATTCTGAGAAAAACAGGCAGCGTAGATGAGTAGAACTGAAAGCTGAAGTCTTTTATATAATTAAATACTCATGTGAAGGACAGAGGTGTATTTTTAACTTAGTCAGATATTTTCCTCCCAGAGAGTTAAAAAAACCATTATATTAAAAAGTTT
>WEZZ01013108.1:9053-19617 GCA_013400585.1 Chloropsis cyanopogon
AAGGTTTAATACAATAAATGATAGATTTTACAACACTCCATATAACCTAAAACACTTTATCACCCAAAAGTGTTGTGTAATCTTAAAAAAAGCAGTTTAAAACTTGCTATTAATATATAGTCCATACATTATTTGAAGTATTAAGAGATGTGGCACAAGAAGACAAAACATAATAAAGCATTCACCTCGAAGTAGATGTTTTATAGTCACTTTTACAGTCTCTGTGCATTAATGTACAAGGAAATGATGGACTATTATGTACCACTTAGGCAGAGGATATTATTTGTGATCAATAATAATTCTAAGTTACTAGTTTAAGACCATAATTTTTCCAAAGAGGCAAGTAATTCTGAAAACATGCTAACTTTTCCATCATTAAGTCTAAAGAGAAAACAGTAGAGAGCTACCATTGAGATGAGAGCTGCACTCATCCCAACCTTATTCAACTCTTTAACAATGACTTTGAAACATAAATGATGTCACTGAAGATTTCATGAAGGGTTTCCACAGCTCAGTGTCACTGTTGCTCCATATTTCCTATGAGTTCTATATGAGATTTTTATTTTCTTTTCAATGATCAACAACGCCTAATCGGAACAAACACATTTTGCTTGTCCAACACATAGATCAGAAAATAAAATGTGAAACTAGCACAGGCAATGACAGTTCTTGTGTTAAAAAACCATGGCCATGGGAATTAACTCAAAAAAACCTGGAAGAACAAGCAGCTGAAAAGTAGGTTCTAGAAAGAATTACAGATGTCTCAAGTCACCTTACAAGAAAGCATTTCCCTCTTCCTCTGAGCAGAAGAGCTGTAGAGAGACCAAGAGGTGATCTGAAACAATGTACCTCAAGAAAAGAAATGTACCAACCCCCTCAACCCCCCCCAGCTTTTCACCTATTCCAAGAACATTGCTGAAATGTTTCTTTGTTGAATATACCTTGGACCAGAAAGCCCATTTTCCAGTTTGCTCCATAAACTGGCAGACGACTTTGGCATAACTGCAAAGAAACTCAACTATGACTCCTAACTTACTGGTGAGACCTTTAGCAGTAGATGGCCAGCGTGCAAAACAAATGCAGTCAAACTTGAAGACTGTTCTTTGTACTATGAGGAATTTTAGCAATAGATACTAAAGATAATGCACTAATTTTCCCTTCTCATAGAAAGGGGGAAAAAAAATCATGGCTGGATCCATTTTTACCACTAGAATGAAGTAATAAGCACTAAGTAGATAAAGTTTTGTTCTGTGAAACCATTTTGGCCTATCAGCTAGAAAACAACTATCACTAAGACAGCAGTCAACTAGACAGTAATTTAGAATGCATCTCCTAACATCACAAATGAATCCTAATCCAGATGATATTATTAAAACCCACACATCCATTTACTGAACAGTCAAAATGGCCACCAAGCTGGCCTGGGCAACAGTGTAACTGTTAGCTGAACGCTGAAGTAACTTCCAAAACCCATTTTAGAAGACTCAAATGGAGAGCCAGGAAATAGATAATAACTCAGATCAATTCATGGTGACTGCATACTCTAAGAACTGGGAAAGTGGCCACCAGCAAGAGTCAGATTAAAATAACCATCTGCGAACAACCAAGAAAAATGCTTTCTGCTGAAAGCCATGAACATAAAAAAAGAAACACATTTCTCCAAGTTTATCTTGTAGAAACTGTGACTTAACAAGGATATAAACCCAGTATTTTTCAACAGTTAGTGTTTCGCCTTCCAGTGAGTTACTGGTGTCAAAGGGAAAGAAACCTTGAAACCTAGACTGAACAGAACACAAACAGTACTTGCTCAAAAGTAACTGAAATGAAAGCACTCTGTAAGCTTTATACAGAGAAGGACTTATTAATAATTCCAAAACTCTAAGAAAAGGAGACAGTATTTTCCAATTCAACAAAAACATTATAATTAAGGAAGCTTAGCAATGAAACATTTGCAAAATAGAAGTTTGCAACAGATAAAAGATTTCCTGCAATATTTCATTATTATGCATATTAAACAATATTAAAATAGTAAACTAAACCTCTCAGAAGTAATGAAATAACAGAATTAAAACTATGTCTACTTATACTGCTCTATTTTTAACTGGTAATGTGCTAAATTTATATAATCTAGGAATCTTTATTTTTCCTATACAATCCCTGGATCATTCAAGCAGCGATGCTCACTATGCAGTGCCATTAAAGAATTTTTTTCTTTATCTTCAGTATGTGGCAACACATTTTATTTATTGCTTTTCATTAAAAAGAGACTGTTCTTAAGGACAGAAATTATTTCCAGTGAAATACAGTGCCAATCACTGGAGCAACACAGCCAGTTTTCTATATAAAGTACCAAATAAAAAATCACCTTAGAAAAGGACAGAACTGAGGGGCAAAACAGAATGCAAGAATGAGCAGCAGCGTTGCTGAAAATCATACTAATTTCAAAAGAAATTCTTGTGAAATTACAAAATTACCAACCAAACTTTTCTTTCTTTCTTGTACTTATGCCAGATTCAAAAACCTACCAAAGAGAAAATTCCGAGGACACAGCTACACCCTATTTCTTCCAACACTGTGTTGCCATTTCTAAAGCAAATAAAAAGCATTGGAAGTCTAACCCTTGTGACCACTTCATTCTAGGAAGCTTTGATATCACGATCAACTTTTTCTGCAATAACTGTCCTGTTTTACTAACTTCTGCTCCCTCCTGATTTTCCCAGTTAGCCACCAGCTGTATACTTTTTAGAATTCCCACTGATTTGCAGTTCAGCGCAAGTTTACCTCACCCCAAAAAACTCCACACATACATGCAAGAAAGTAACTTGCTTCACACAAAACACTGCACATGGATGCCTTGCCAGCCACTTCTAACTTTAGCTGCTATGGCCAATAAATTAATAAATTCTCTGTGTCATATCACAGTAGTACTAATTAGAGCATAGACTGTCACACCCAGTGTCACACATATTCACATTTCCTACCAGGTACCTGCTCTCTAGAAAGTGCTTTGTCTAGACACGTTAACAAGCCCTTCCTGTCAGCTGCTGGCACACAAAGATACATTTACAAAAATTTATATCCTAATCCAACAGAAGTAAACAGTTTTTGGATAGCTTAGCTCCCTGAACTGACTAGGCATAGAGCCAGACAAATGCTAGTACTGCAGCCAGGGAGGGGAGGGAAAAAACCCACAAACATCCACACAGCAACAGACTGGGAGGCGAAGGTATGAACACACCAGCTCCAGTTTAGGCTACGGCTTTACCGACAGCTGGATGCTGATGCAACATTCCCCACACAGAGGGTGAGATCTTCTCTCCTCAGCCCTTGCAGCTCATCATCCCTGTGTCAGAAGCAGGAAGAGAAGGTTGAAGGGGATCTGCAGCACACAGCCATAAGTTGGGTCACCATAACCCATAGAAACATCAATGACTCAATCAGCACACAAATTTGAGGATTGCTTTAAATTCCTGTTAGCACCAGAGGCCGTTATCCTGTAACAACAGTCCAAGTACTGGAATAAGTCCTCCAGGATGTCTGACAGGACACTTTTAGAAACCCAAGCGTAACTTGCAAACACTCTGCCTGATACTAAGTTTCAAGGTAAAATATACTCTATAACAACATGGGGAAGCTAATAAGGAGCTCTTGTATTTGACAGAAATAGTTCAGGTGGAAACAGGACATCAAGTGGAAAGCACCAGAAGAACTTTCCTGGACTGTGTCATACCGCTGCCATTCCTTATATGATGCATCTTTTCTTACTGGCATAGAGATGTCAATCCTGTCTTTAGTGATTTTGGGGGTAGTTGCTGAATTTCCAAGAATGTTGCCCATCTCACATCAAGCCAGTTTACACTCAGCCTTCAGTACCTTATTTGCTCTGCCTTCATTCCCTTTTAAGTTTTCTGGTTTCTCACTTCCATAACTGACATAGCCATTCAAAGAAACTCACACTTCCATCCCAACTTCCAGCAACAGCCTCTGCCTCTTAATCCAATTTTCCTGTGTTTATTCACCCTGTATCTAGACTCTAACCTCCCTCCCTCCTCCTCAAAGCACCTTTTTTCCCTAGATTGAAGTGATGTAGCAGAGGGCACAAATAGTACTCTTTGACAAAACACCTGAAGACACAGTACACTGCCCTCAGCCACCTGGAGCGTGGATGAATCCTAGAACACACTGTCCAGTGCAGACAGAATTGTAGAATTAAGCTGCCTATTTCTCAAACATTTTTAATCAGTCTGCATTCATTATGTTCGGGTTTCTTCCCCACTCCCAAAAAAAGCTTTTGGTCTGTCTTACCAAAAAGGTCAAGTTCCTACTCCAGAAGTGAAAACTGCAGCCCGGCCAAAACTGGCTGACCAGCCTGGATGACACACACAACCAAAGCAGGCGGTCTGCTCCCCGGGGACCCAAAAGCTCTGCACTGCATGCACTGGCATCTGCCTCGCTGCAGGGCAGCCTGCAGACCTGCAGGACAGCGCTGCACTGCACCACTGGCCATGCCCTGCGGCAGCGCACAGGGCGCAGCCACAACACAGCCATCCGCACAAACAGTAATTAATACAGGATATGATCTCCAGCGCTCCAGAGCAACAATGCATTGCAGTTTTCACTGCTAAACACCCAAACAGTGAACACAAGCTGAAAATAAAATTCTCAGCTATTTACTAGGTAAGGACTAGAGTCATTTCATAGATTATATAATTATTTTAAATAAAATTAAAATTCATTGTTTATCTCACTACAGAAAGCAAAGTCACAAAAACATACTTTATGTGACGTTCTTAAACAGTTTATTATCACTGGTGAAAAGAAATGCTCAACTGTTTTTAATCTTCATGGATTAACTAGTAGTACAAAAAATGTATTTAAACTGAATAGATTCAAAAATTCTAGACTGTAATAGTGAAGATAGACTATATAAGGCAGTAACGACAAATCCATGAACCTGCAACATATCTGGCTCATGCAAAGTACATATGGGAACTATTAAATTCTGAAAAATCTAAACTTGCAGCTCCATAGTTGTTTTAAATTACAAAAAAATCCCTTAAACATGAGCAAACTGCACGCATACAGACATAAAAAGTTATTCGTTCTCCATCACTGCAAATTCTAGTTCAATTTTTTTACTCTTAGCATTAAATAAAAACAAAAATTTTAGTATTTTGCAGTTCTGAAGCAAACCCAGGAATACTACTGATCAATAAAAGACAACAATAAAAAACTATTAATTATAAGATTAAAATCTGTCTTCCTGAGGCTAGAAACAGCATAACACACCCAACATTTAAGTCACTTTAGGGCTGATTGAACACAAGAAGAGCATTGCTTATATGGGTATCTACTTAGGATCAAAGATATTGGGCAATTTTACATTAATATGGTAGCTCTGAGAATTAAAAAAAAAAAAAAAAAAAGTTCCACTATAAAAACTTCAATTTGCTCTCCAGAATTATGCAGCACATAGTTCTGTCCTTCTCCCTTATTTTCAATTCAACAGTAAACAATGCATAGCTCTGCTGTGAAACCCGAGCCCCAGGCTTGCAGCAACTGCTACAGTTGTACCTATGGTACAGAAGCCATATTTCTAATTATTTCAAGTATTTAATCAAAAGTACAACAATCTCATTGAGAAAGGCACGTAAAAGAATTTAAAAATGCTTATACAGAAGAGTATTTTTTTATTAAGAAGCATAAATCAATATAATAATTGAATACAAGATTGCATGAAGACTATTGCCAGTTACAAAACTGCCATGTATGTTAAAGTCATTACTGCAGCACTTCAAGAAATAGGAAAACACTATTCAATCTTGACAGTGTATCCCAGTGGACACATATAAACCATGCAACATGATGTCTTCCAAAGCTAAGTAATTTTTCAGATAGAACTAAATATTGCAATTTAGAAGAAAACACTGTTCATATTGTGACGTCAGAATTTTCTTACAATACTCAAATATATATAAAAGTGTACTTAGTAAGAGAATACTAAACATACTCAATATCCTATAACAAGCTCATAGCAATGAATCCATGATGGAAAAGCACATACAGAAAAGCACGAAATTGATTATCTTCTTAACAAGGTAAAAGACACACAAAACCTGATGGAAGTACAGAACATAAGCCTATCAGTAAATTACACACGAATGATTTTTAGGAGTCAGATGTCACTGATAAAAAGGCATGTACCTGTACTTGTGAATTAGGACATTGTGGCTACAGTTCTCAAGTACTATCTCTGTAATGCCTTGTGCTCATAACTAAGACGCATTTTGCACAGCCTGTGTATCCACTGGTCAAAGAAAATTTTAAGTTTTAATGGGGATTATTGGTACCTTGTACCTTCAAAAATGTTATCATTGCCCAAATTATTGGTACTGAGCACTTTAACAGTCTGAAATTGATTATTCCAACAAAAGAACAAAAAAAAAAAAAAAAAACCAAAAAAAACCAAAAACAAAAAAACCAAACCCAAACCAATAGCTATCAAGAGTACCATCAAGTTAGTAAACCAAAATGTATTTTAAAAGAGACAAACTTTCACAGAGGACATTTACATTACACAACTCAGATAATTACAATGTAATCACACACTGTGACACAAATGGCCTCGTGCAATCAGTGACACTTTGCTTTGAAACTTTTGAAATTTAAATCTGTGTCACAAATAGAAAAATTGCACAGATATTTGGAAGTCCCAAGTCAGTAAGCGTATCAGCTTCTTAATGGATGTAGTTTGATGTTTGATGTGATTTTACTTAGGAGCTGGATGAAAACTGTAACATTTTAAGATGTTTCCTAACAGCAATCCAGTTAAACGTATCTTTGAAAAGCTCTGAACATTGTCCCAGGCAAATGCTCTGGCTTGTAAATCCTAACAGTTTTTAAAGTGCTAACACTGCTACTCCTATGCTCCTATGAGGATAAAGTTGTTTGCAGAGCAGAAAGCCTCCTGATTCAGAAATGCAATTCTTTACTGAGTACATATGCTTTTCCTTTGTTCATTTTGATTCCTGTTCTAATAACATAAGTAACAGGTAAATAATATTCTCAGCAAATAATAAGCTTCATGGACTTGTCTTCAGTGGACTTAAGCGTTCTCTTCCAAGCATCATAGTAATGGCTAACAGCCAACAAGTTATCCACCATCATCATTTGAGTTTGCACCAAGAAACACAACAGCAACAGATACTTTATCTCAGGCTTCTATTACAAGAGTACAGTGAATTCCTCACTTAAACGTGCAACATGGCAATGGCTCCAACATCTACTGAAATAAAGAGCATGGCAGACAAATTCACCCTGTTTTGGTCTCTTCAAACCAAAAGCATCTCATCTGTCTGCTTAACCTAGAAAGGTCAAAGCAATTGATGGTGTTCATGTAGATACACCCTTCATTTGCATCCAAAGCAGTTGTTATTATATAATGCTAAGAAAAAAGTCCCTTCTTTAGCTATAAATGAACTTGAATTCACCTTGGAATCTGACCTAAGTGCCCCGTAAAGCAACAGCCAGTTCTACCTGGATTGTAAAGGAAAACCAATTTACAGTACTGCCAGAAATCCTACACATTACTTACTCTCCCATAAACACATTTCCATACTTTAATACTCCTCTTCCCGTGTCTGCTTTTCTTCCTCAGTCATGAAATAACCATGTCTGCTTTTCTTCCTCAGTCATGAAACAAACTTACTATATCTCTTATCACTTGAAATCAAATTAAGATTTTTTTCCTGAATTGTAACTGAAGATTCTCATCGTACTGACCTAAATTACTGGGACAATAACACGTTTTGTGGCAAACACAGCCCAAGGCATTTCGTAAATTAAGTGACCTTGCCCAGCTTGTATCTTCATCAACCACTAACTACAGTGGTGTGCAAGAATGAAGGAACCTGGCCAGTAGCCTCAGATGCTACTTACTTATATTAATTTCTACTATTTCTCACTTATTTTCTCACTTTTTAGAGACTATTGTCCACAGAAGTATTTCACTGGAAAAAAAGAAATGGTAAATTCTAAAGGCACTGTAGCTAATCTGCTGAAAATTAAGAACTTGACCAGTGATGAGGAAGAAATCAGTATTTCCAAAATTCATATAATCACTTAATTTGCATCATTCCTACCTCATTCAAAAAACAATAAGTTATATAAAGCTATATAGGTCATTGTATTTAAAACTGCTTTGTGCAAAATAGAGTCAACATAGAAGAAAATTAACTGAATTAAAATGCAGCTGATATACACAACAGTGATCTATTTTCAACTACATATTTCTGCAGTGATCCAATAATCCAAAAAGATCTAGTAAAAGTAGTGCTTATCTCAATAGATGAATCCCACACGAATCAATATAACTGAGGGCAGTTTGACTCTAATCAGACAACTGTTCATCAAGTGCTGCAATTTTAAGTATCAGCTTAGGGAAAAAAAAGGTCATTTTTGGCAAAAGATTAGGTAACAATTAATCCAGGCACCACTAATCAACATGTTAGTGAAGTGGCATTTGGTGACAAACGCCACAGATCACCAACACTTTCAATCTAGGTTAATATGGATTTGGTAGTAATAATTTAAGGAAAAAAAAACCACAACAAAACCTCTGAGAGAATGGAAAGCCATGCCTCAAGAGTCAACAAACACGCAAGATTCTGAACTTGAACACAACAGTTAGGGTTGGGAAAAGGAGGTCACTGGTTTAATAATCCTTGCCTTATATTTAAGCAAAGTTTTGATGTGTATGATCATTAAATTGTATCAACACAGTTAAGATATTTCCTGCAAATAACAATGAAAAAATGACATTCTTTCTTGCTATGTTTACTAAAAAGTTCAAATCAGAAAAATGTTTCAGAAGTTGTTGTGAACTTCAAAGGCTGGTTAATTGAAAGCTACTAATTAGTGTATGTAGATATGCTCTAGATATTGAAGGAGTATGAAAATCAAGATGAAAGATGAACCATTCTTCCAAATTCTTCTGTCACTGCAATGATGAACAAAGATCCACTCACAGCAAGGCTGCTGTGTTTGGTATCTGCTTGTCTTTCACAGCAATCATAGCTGGGATTCAAGTTTTTTGAACCAAAAGAACCCCACAGTGAACTTCAGCATATCAACGATATTAACATCTACTCCTATCAAAATCTTTATGGATAATACCATACTCATAACATTTAATCAGCTGCAAAACATTTGAGGCTAACAAAGACTAAAAGAGATTTGTTGATCAAACTACTGTCACTTGTACCTTTTGCCTTGTCTTCCATTTCAGAAACTTCAAGTAGGAACATCTCTAATCAATTCTCACAAGTAATTTAGAAATATTGTCTGAACCCTTGCAGGCTTCCAAGCAAGAACAACTACTTTAGCCTTATTCAGCTCCCATTTTTTGCTTTCCCTTTTCTTACGGGTCCAGTTCCACACCTGGGTTCACACCTCACTAAGACTTCACGAAGAACACCATTCCTTGGTGTTTCAGTGCTGTTAGTGTCCACAAAAGCAGCAGATTTTTGCTCTCATGACAGCACATTCTGTACTTTTTAAATATCGGATTACTGGCAGATCTTTCAAACCTGCGACTTCCAGTTAAGTAGATAAATATCTTAAACTAGATCCCATATTTCAGCTCCTTTTCAACGACTTTCTTGCACACGTCTTGGGTGCACTTGAGTCTTCCCATGCTAGCACAGACACAATAAACCTCTCTAAAGAAAGGGTTTCACTTCCGGGACCACCCACTGATGAGAGCCGGTGCTGAGCGATGTTGCCCATGCCAGAGGGATTGCACCAGCTGATCTTGAGATCCCCTTTCCAATTCAAACCATTCTATGAACTTCTTTGCTAGAGTGATATGGTAATGTCTGGGGAAGGAAAACAACTTGCAAAGCCTCTCTTTACACGTGCACGCTTATGTCTAAGTAAGTGGCAACATATTTTTTACTTCGGATTAAGTTGCATATCCTGTTTGAAACTTGTTATTCAAATGGATGAGCAGGAATTGCCTCCGCACAAACCCAGCCCGCCTACTGAGGGATGAAGGAGGGAGAGTTGGGGATGCGGTCCCACGGGGTGAGCGGAGGCGCGAGGGGAGCTCCACGGGACGGTGCCTCCCCACCGGGGAGTTACGGGACACTTCGCCCCCTTTCAAAACGACCGTCCCGAGAAACTACCGGAAAACATGGAAAGTACATCCGCTCCCGGGGCTCTCTCCAGGAGCAGAGGGGAGTCACCTACGCTCCCACTGCCCCCCAGCTCACCCCATTTTACCTCAGAGCGGCGCTCCCACTCCCCCTCCACCCCGTCCACGTCGCACCGAGGCCGCCCCCCCCACGCGGGGACGGTACTCACAGGGTGACCGTCCGGTTGGGCAGCGCCTCGGGAGGCAGGACTTGAGCGAGCTCCAGGTTGCTACAAACTCCCTTCCCCTCCGCCGGGCCGCCGGCCGCCGCTTTGCCGGCGCTCTTGGGACGCCCGTCGTACTTACAGCCCGGGGGCAGCGCGGCACCGCCGCCGCCCAGCACGGCCAGCAGCAGCAGCGCGGGCACGAACC
>WEZZ01013108.1:19751-29849 GCA_013400585.1 Chloropsis cyanopogon
GGCGCCGAGCCGGGGGCGCGTCTCTGGCGGCGCTGCCCTCGTGGACACGGCCTGTGCGTTCTCGCATGCTGCAGGGCTGGGGGCTCTGGGACTCCCCCTGAGCGCTGTCCTCCTCCATAAAGCGCTTTGGTTTCCTTCTCCTCTGGTACCATGACTTGGCTCTTGCCCTCCTGCTCCAGTTCCTTTAGCCTTACAAGGAGGACTGGTGCTGTTCTTGCTTCATGGAGAAAAGATAATCCCCTGCCTAGGTGCTGAATGGCTTCAAAATTCTTAACGCTAAGTAAATAGTACTTAAAAATGTTTTTGCCCAAATTAGCCCCGTAAAATGAGGTAACCAGTTACTTGATAGCCAAAAGTTATTTGAATATCATTCATCTCAACTATAAAAAACCACACACACAAAACCCCACCTACTTACCATGTGTGTTTTCATGGCACACTTGAAACTGCTTTCCGGAGTGTAATTAGGTCATGTTCTCACATTTCTCTGCAGCCAGGACAGCCAGGCACGAACACTTTTGTGCCAATGACAGCTGAAATTCTCAGTATGCTCTTTGCCTCTGGTAGGTGTGAAGATAATAAAATAACTGTTACCTAACTCTCAATCACATTACAAGAAATGGCAGGACCTACTTTAAGAATTTTAAGACAGATTTTGCAGAACCCAGAGGAAGTTCTGGTAACAAACCAAGAACTCACAGTGCCCCCTCCTTTGAGAAGAGAACTGGCAAATGGCACCCTGCAAACTACCTGCTATTACACAGAAATGCCATTTTAGATATTGTCAATAACAGCTGCAAAAAAGAGTCTTAAAAAATCTCTAATCTAAGATGTCCTTGAATAATGCTGAACACTCAGACTGTGACTCAGTTTCAAATGTGACCTAACAAAAGATACTGGCAAACCATTGGAATTGTGGGTTGGAGCAAAAGGAACAAGATTTCAGTAAAAACTTCACAATCACCCTTTATTCCTAGACTCTGTGTCCTCTTACAAATGAAGATGAAACATGTTCTAAGTACTGAAATTGTTGACCTGAGTGGAAAGAAGACAGTGGTCCCTGAACTTTAATATGATGTTTGTGTGCCACTGAGTCACTCAACAGGACCAACCTGATCTGGGTGAGATGTGAGGCCACTGTTACACTTGAACTAAATTAGGTCAGACACAAAATGCAAAGTTGACTATGCCTTTTTGCTCTTATGCCGCAGTTATACTAACTGTAAGAGAAGCGAGGTCTAATTAGCATGAAATTCACCAGTATACAGGTAATTCTTCCATTTTGGGCTCTGTTTTAAACAAATTCAAACTGTACTGTTAATTGCATTGGATAGGTACTTTTTTTATCATAGAAATTTATCATTTTGGATCTGGCACCAGGAGTTGTAAAGCTGGATTAACTAAATCAAACCATGACCTAAGATACATTTTTCCTCAGAGGTAGTGCTGGGTTAAACAGTTTTTCCCTTTTGCCACCTTCTTCCCAGCACCTTTAGCTACATCAATATAATGACCCAATTCTCTGCATAGCCACATAAAAAGTTTGTGCTGGGTGATCGATCAGCACAGAGATAGGGATATAACTGCCTCTTCTGGCAGTGGGGGCAGTATATGCCAGTTTAGACTACTGATCCACCCAGAATTTTGGTTTGGCATCATCACAGTTTCAGCATAGCTAATCAAAAGATTTCACTTCAGTGCTACTGAAAGAAACATTCTCATGTTTTTCTCAAGCTACTTGCTTCTCAACCTCGTCTTGTGTTTGTGGCAATGCATGTTTTGATCAGTCGCATCAGTGAGATGATCCATGTGGTCACATAATCTCAAGATGATGACGATGGAAAGGGTGAACTGTTGCTTCTGGTGTCTGTGATCACAGCCCACTGTAATTTTCCATTTTCCTAAAGTCCCGGAGAGACAAATTCCTTGTTACTGCTTTTCATCCTAATGTCATGTCCAATTCCTTTCGTTCAAGTGTACAGATTTGTGTGTTGCCCTTGATATTTCTGAACTATTTGCTCTGATTTTTCACCTCTGCTGAAAGAGATCCTCCTACTAAAATATCTCACTATGGATGCCAGTTGCAAAACTACGATTTTATATTATTCCTCTGTTTAAACTGCAACTATGTAAACCTACAAGTCTTGCCCTCTGTTGATTTTTCTTCTTAGTTTGACTGCTTCTGTGGTGAATCCAATTCCACTGTTCCTCGCCTGTTTTCAAAAAGCTTGAAGGCCTCAAGCACAAATCTCTTCTTGAAGGCTTGTCCCTTCATCTTTCCTCTTGTATGCAAATTACTGCAACTTCCATTCTGTGCCAAATATTTGAAAATGTTTTTTCTTACATTGACTCAGGAAAGCCCTTAATCCAAAACATATGTCCCACAGGAGTCACTTAACAAATTTCATGCATGGGTTTGGAGTTTTTTTGAACTGCAGTATACCTATGTCGAGTTTATTAGGTCACTACTTTTATTGTAGTTCTAGTGGTCTACAACTGTAGTGGTTATAATGGTTCTGCTTCAAAAACCAGAAAGTCCTGTTGCTTCCGCCTTTCCAACAGCCCCTTTACCTTTAGGATATATGCCCTCACTCTTGCTTCACCTGCTGTAATTACCTGATTGTTCAACAAACCAATTTAACAATGAAGTTTTTTTGTGTTTAGTTTTCTGCCAGGTTATTGAATTGAGTCAAGGCAGGAAAGGGTTCAAAGAATGTCAGAGCTGAGGAGGGGGCTGGGAAGAGAGTGAAACCCCCCACCTGGGCAGCAAAGTAAGCCATCCAGTGTAACTTCAAGAAAGACAAGGTTTGTAGGGGGAGGAAATCCCTTTTATTATAATAGCTGATATAGATACAAAAACAAAAGCAAGTTGTTCCCAAAGCTTACTGGCTATAGCTGGGGTAGCAGCTACTTTAAAATATCACTTCTTTCTGCAATTCTTGCTTCTTTTTCTGCACTGAAAAAGCTCCAAACTTTCTTTCCCTCAATCCCATCACTGTCCACCAATGTTGGTAATGATGTTGGTGCTGGTGATGCTTTCTTTCCAGTGAGCCATGTAATTTGAACTTTTTTGAATGTGTTTGCTTCCAGATTGCCAACAAGCATATTTTGTCCAGTTCTGTGGTTTCTCTTCCCTTCATAAAATTTGCCATTAGTACATTCACTTTAAATTACTTTTCAAAATTGAATGTACTAATGGCAAATTTTATGAGGGGAAGGGAAACCACAGAAATGGACAATTTTTCCTACCTTCTTTCTAGTCTACTAATTAGTAACTTTTTGTATCCAGTATATATAACAAGAAGGGTGTGGGAAAGAGGGCAAGGAAACTAAATTCTTACTGGTGTTTATATGTAAACAAAGGTAGCCTTAGCAGCATTTCAAGTTCTTCATTTGTCTTCAGGTCTGAGAGGTAAATAGGAACTTTTACAATATGTCTTTTTCATTCTGATTCTTCTCTTTGCTTACTTCTTTTATCATCCATTATTTTACATCCCTGCACATTTTCTTGGGCTATCATCACCCTCACTGAAATGGTTGCTCCCTAATTCTTCTCTCAAGGGACTCCCAGGCTACCTCTACCTTCATATCTTGTGAGGTTTTTTTCTCACTGCCACAGAGTTTTTTTTACCAACCACATTTCATGGGTTACATCATGAAATCCATGAATCCATCATCAGTTACATTTTGTTTGCTACAGCGATTGTCAGGAAAGAGGAAGCATTTGGTTGCCCTCAGCTATGTCTGCAATAGTGTGGTTATTTGATATTCCAAGTACAGGGAGGTGATGATAACTGCTGACACATGCTGGCTTGCTGTTGGTAATCACTAAATCTAAGCAGGCAGAGTCACATTTGTACAACTACTTCTTATACAGCTGCAGGTTGTAGTGCTGCACCCCTGCCTCTGTCAGCCAATTCACTGAGTTACCTCAAGCTCTGTTGTGTGAAATACACAGGTATTCCCAAATGCTTGGCCAGTGTTTTTCATGCTGGGCATTCTCCATTCTCAGACACAGAGATACTCTCTGCAAGCCCCTCTCCGCAGTTTGCAGTAGTCATGGGTCAGAGACCTTCAGCTTTAGTAGTATAATAGGGAAAATGGAGTTTTTAGCTTCTGTTGGGAGTCTGAGGAGAAACATTATTTCCCTTTACCTGGTTGCTCTTTACGCAGATATATTTTACTAATACTCTGGCAGAATACCAAACATTCATTGACTTAATTTGTATACTTCCTATGGAAAACTTTTTGGAAATGCTTAAAAGAAGAATGCTCTACAAGCTGCTTATTTAGAGATCTCTGGGTTTGGTTGTCAATAATCCCAAATTAAATTAGAATTACACACTGAAATTTTGTGTATTAGAACTTGAAATACCACCAGATTCACTTCTGGGGAAAGGGCAGTCAGTCCTTGAATATTTTCATGCTTGATTTTCATTTTCTTTGCCATGACTGAAGGAAAAAACCATTCTGTCTGGATTCAGCAGACTCATACAGGGATCTTGCTCCCCTTCTGCTGTTTTTAGCCTGTAATTGTAGATGAAGCACTGACTTTGAAACACAGTTCCATCCCTAAATTTTAGAAACCAATGTGAATGGCTCAAAAATATGTAAAATACGTTGTACAAGGATTCTTTTTTAACATGCAAATTCCATTAGCACTTTTTGTGTGTTTAGCCTTCAAATAATTGTTTCCTATAATTTTGAAACATTTTGACTTTCTATATATCTTACATGATTTCTCACAAAAAATAAAGATAAAGCTATAAAAATACATATTTGCATGGAAGAGGAAGAGATAAATATAGTTTTTATACAACCTAGTATTAAAAATGTTCTAAAATGTGTAACTGTCATTCCCGCCCCTTTTGAAAATATTTTCATCTGTTAGGCACATTGCTCAGCATTAATGTACTTACAGGTTTCTAAGCAATAATCTATTAATAAAAATGGAAATAAAATAGCTTTCCTTCTACTCCTTGTCATACTTCATCGTATACTTCAATAGATGTTATAATGTAGGTAAGTTTCAAACACTCAGAACTGTGAGGAAAAATTATAAAGGAAAACAAAACCTGGACTACTTCATTACTAACATAGCAGTGCTCATGGCTTAAAAGAAGGTGATGGTGTTCCAAGGTGGTGGTGGTTATGTCTAGGTAGATATATGGGGTTTTGCACTGTTGTGTGAACGATGCATATGAAAGAAAAACTGTTTGATGCTTAAGCAATTCAAACGGTTCAGAAGTTAAGCTTCCTTAAGAGGAATAGTTTGAAGTATTTCCTTCATTCCCAAATCTTTTCACCTTAGATTTTACAGAACATTAACTGTAGAAAAGTCCCAAATTTATTGGCTGAATAATGTTGCCTGAAGCAAGAGATTCTCTTTTTCTTCACTGCACGATATCTTGAACTCAGGGAGAAAATTTAGATGGAAAAACAGGAGGGAAAACACTATTGTGATAACAAAATAAAGAAGACTACACTGGCCAGAGGCAAGTGACAACTGAGTCTCACACTGATACAGGACTGTAGCTCAGACAATATGCTGCAGAGCTGAGCCAGGCCTGGGCAATAGTCAGAAAAGCAGAAAGGGAGGATGATAATAAGCTTCCCTGGACTCATAGGTGTACCCACAGCGATGGAGCTGGCACAGTGATGAGAATAAGTGGGATGTTGCCTGTGAAGCAGGGGTTGGCATCCTTGCTGTCGAGTACCTAAGGTGCAAGGACGCTGTGTATGGTACACAGACGTGGCACAGCCGTACCATGCAGAGATGCAGTCGGTGGATGGGAGAAGTGCTGTGCCTTGCTGTGGCACTCCTTCGGAACTCAAACGCATACCTTTCAGCAGGTGGAGCCACAGCAGTAGGTTATAGCTGCCTGGCTGATTGCAGAGCTGAATCATCAAAGAAGTGATCTCTGTGGCACCCTCAGTTTCTAAATAAAACTACAGTCTAAACAATCTGCAATGAGACCTGTACTGATCTTTTCTCCCAGTACATTTTATCCATAGGATTATTTATAGTTCTGGTAAACAATCACAAGGCATAAAAAGTGGAACAATAGGAAACATAATAATAAATAGCGATTAATACATCATTAAAGTTTTTCTTCCCAAGACAGAAGGAAATGGAGAAAACAATGCATTTTGATGTCAACATCAGCAAAATTTCTGGATCCTGCTCTTTGAGTACTTAATCATCCTGACATCTAGGCACTTCCATGGGAGTTTTGGCAGTGAAACTATCCAGGGAAAACTTTTTGCTCAAGCAGGCCCCTCATTTTTTTCCAAAACAATGTGATTTTATCATGATAACACAACATATTAAACGTATTTCAAATTGTCTTTTGTACTTCCCAGGCAATTGAGATTCAAGTATTTAATTTAAACTTCATTAAACAGTTATTATATATTAAACAAATAGCAGCTACATACTAAAACATATTTGCAGAGTATTATGGTGATGCAATAGGTCCATATCAATTTCACTGTTATGAATCTATTACATAACTTTTAATCCTTGGTGAGAGTTTAATAATCAGTATTCATATAACATACACTAACTGTCCTATTAAATCTAAATTAATTGTGGCTCAGGGAACATTAATTTAAAAGGTTGCCTATTTTCCCAGCAGATCTGATCTTTGTTTCATATTTTTCCATTAAAATTAGTGTAAAAGACTGAGTTTGTTTCATTTAGAATCTAGGTAGTAGGTGCTCTGAATACCTGTGAATCATATTCTGTCAAGCTTCTCTGCTAACAGCAATAATAATGATTCTCACCCATTTTGTTCCAGTGTAATTAGCATTACCTGGAGATAATAATATAATCACCTATCACACATTTGTGTAGGAAAAGCAATCCCGATTGGCTGAAGGAGCTGGCATTCAGCAGTTCCTTAAAATCCAGTGAGTCAAAATTTGTCAGTGGGATTTGCATATTTCTAGTTTGCAAAATGACCAACTCTCAGGAATGGATGTCACATTGAAAAAATTGAAATACTTTTCTTGTTTAAATGAATCATGATCCCCATGATCATGTGATGATCTAAAAGTGACTCTATCCCTTGTCGCCCTCTGCAACAAATGTGAGAAGCTGCAATAACACTGCCTTGATGAAGACTGCATTGCTATGAGCAATAATTGGCATCAGAGTGTTTTGGTAAGAAAGCTGAGATAGTTCATTGGAGAAAGCATCAAGAATCCTTGAAATTAATGTCAGAAGAAACTGCTCAGTCATATAGTCTAACATATAAGAAGCCATCACAAGTCCATATTGAACTCAGTGGATTATAACTGATTCAAGCTCCCTATAAAGATATTTCTGAGAACATCCAGAGCTAGAGAATTCATTGCTTCTTTTAGTAATCTATTTCCAGTGACTATTCACCTTCAGTTTTAAAAATCAGTTATACTTTTTTTAAAAACTAGTATAATGCCATTATTCAGTACTCTTTATCTAACGCACCGGAATTGTGTCAATACGATGAAATCATAACACCTCGCAGTCTTTTAAAAGCTAAACCATCTGTCGTACAAAGGTCTTCCCTTCTGTGGATCTCTTCTTTACTCCCTCCAGTTTCTCGATCCCCATACCCCCCAAAAACAGTTGCCAAAACCGTATGCAGTATTCCAATACTAGCCTCATCAATGACATATAACTTCTTTGTTCCTATTTACCATTATTTCTAATTACTGTGTTTTGTTTTTCTGCACGTTGAGAATCAGGAGTTCACTGAATTATCTGTTCAGTGAATATAGATCTGCCTTCAGTAGATGTTGTCTAGATATCATGCCCAGATATACCTGTATTGAAAACACAGGGATGTTTTAGCAATTGCTGAGCTATCCTTACACAACATCAAGGCCTTTTCTTCTCACTCCACTCCATTAATGAGGAGGCTGGGAGTGCACAAGGAATTGGCAAGGGACATGTCCCAGGACTGACCCCAAGTAACCCAAGGGATATTCCATATCCTGTGGCATCATGTTCAGTGTATACAGCTGCAGGGAGAAGGAGGAAGCAAGGCACATTTGGAGTGATAGCCAGTGTTTGATGGTGCCCTGCTCTCCTGGAGATGTCTAACTAACCATCTGCCTGCCCATGGGAAGTGGTGAATTAATTCCTTGCTTTTTTTTGGGTGGGTATCTTTTCCATTAAGCTGTCTTTATCTCAACCCATGAGTTTTCTCTTTTACCTTTCCAGTTTTCTTCCTTATCTTCCACCAGGGCAGTGAGCAAGCAGCTGTATGGGCCTTAGGTGGTGAGCAGCATTAAACTGTGACACTCACATAAAGCCAGAGATTACATAACTTTTGGCACTTGCCATCTATTTCTTGCTATACAGCCTTAGCACTGATGTTGTAGTCACAGCTCTAGTTTGGCTGAAGTAGTGAACTTTAATCTCAACTGGTTCATACCTGAAGATACTAAAAAAACAACTGACAACATTTTTCTTCACTGTCCCTCACACCCTGCAGAAATACACACTCACAGAAAACAAGAAGTGCAGGAATTAAGAGAGGATATGGTCTTGTGAGCCAAGGGTGAAAGGGACCTCACTAGTCCTGTTTAAGCAGAACTTTCTCCTTTGCCCATTAAGTCATTGGCTAATCGAACTAGATTTTATTTGTTGTGCTATTGCTTACTGCTCAGTTTGATATCCATCTATGTTTCTTTGCCTCTGGAAACCAATAGGAGGCTAAAATTGTATTACAATTTAAAAGAAGAGAATAAGTGAGGATTGCGGAAAAATGAAGAAGAATTATAGGCCACTATTTAACTTCAATATCTGACAAATAACTAGAACAATTAGTGAAGCAAGAGCAATCAGTATGTAAACAGGTTGAAGAAAACGCAGTGATAAATTGGTAACACATTTGTAAAAAGCATAAATCAAGTGAAACCAAACTAATTGGTTTCTTCGATGAAGTAATGAATGCACAAAGCAAAAGTGGTAGATAAAATTTCTTAATATTAGTAAAACACTAATCCTGGTTGAACATGGCATTCTCAAAAAGAAGTTTAGTTGGATTAAATAGAACCAGCACAAAATGAACACACAGGTAAATAAATCAAATGCTGAAAAACTTTTCCAGTTGAGCTGATAGCTGGGAGTAGATCAAAAACACTTTGTACAATTAAACATCTTACACAGCTCAATTTAGACATGAAGGGTTTTTTTTTTCTTAAGGCAAATAAAACCCCCCATAAAACAGCATGTCATGTAAGAAACACCTAAATAAAGAAACTGAGCAGACTAGCAAAAATGACAGCCATTTTGGTTCTATGCCAGCACCAGAATGGCTTACATCAGCATCAGTTTTCTGCTACACAGCTGAGTTGCTTTATTTAGGTACATTAAATATTCCAAAGTGTATCTAAATAGAGCTTTGGTTGCTGCAGGATTATCTCAAATTTATTTACTGACGTTGCTTCAGTTGACTGGTATTTCTGTCCATTCATCTAAAATTGCAGGATTCATGAAATGTTTATGCCTTTTTGTTTTGACTGAGTGAAAAAAGATGTCTACTGGCACTGCATGTCTTTGGGATCTTTTTGCTCTGTTTTCTTTATAAAAAAAATAAAGATTCATATGATCATTATTTGTTTTTACCACAGCAAATAGTCATGCTGTTGGCAGGTATGGCCATGTGCTGGTTTTGCAATAATTGATTTTTGATGAAGAGGGAAAAAGTCACCTATGTTTTTTGACAACTAAGAGAATATTTTGGCTTTTAAGAATACAGAAACATGTTCTTGTCCCAAAAGCTCATGTGCTAAGAGACAATAGATGATAGAGATATAAGATCCCAAGATATCAAGGAAAGGCTCTTTATAAGACTTACAGACAGCAATTGTAGCAGGAACATCAGCTCTCTCATCATTTTTAAGACAGTTAGAGGAAAGGAACATTTTAGAAGTTTAAAAGGATGACTATTGAGTTAGTTTTGCAGATTCTTATGAGACAACCTTTCCAGATTAAGAAGGGTAGCACACACCTGAACAACAGGTGAACTAATCAAATCTCACAATAAAACACGACCAATGTATTAGAATACAAATGAATGAATAAATAGAATAGAATAACAAAAT
>WEZZ01013116.1:533-21929 GCA_013400585.1 Chloropsis cyanopogon
ACTGATTCTCTCAGTCCTTAACTGGGAACAACTCTTTCAATTCTGAGGTAAACAAGCACAAGCATCTCTGCTGTCCAACATGCCAATGGTCCTTAACAGCCAACCAGCACAAGTTTGCAAGCAAAATGTAGTTTACAGCAAAGGGAAAGCATTAACCACAGGTAAGGTCAGAAAGGCTTCCAGGTCTGAACATACAGTGTTAACAATACTTACATTTTCTGTTGTTCCAGTAATTACATGAAGACCATCATATGTTGACTTAATGTACATACCCTAAGAAAAAGACATTATGGGAAAGAATTTTTAAAGTGTTTCACAAACCATCACCATCCAAACAAAACTTGCATATCTCTTAAAGAATCTCTCTTTTCTTTTTGCTTTAAGATATGTGGACTTCAATGCATGCCATGAGGAATTTTTCTCTGCATAACAAAGTGCTTTTTTATAGACTTCAAGAACAGCCCAAATCATTTTGGCCCTAATTAGCAATAGAAAACTAAAATGTTTATCACAGTTATGTCCATAAATACTCCCTAGCTTTTTTAATAGACTTCTTCAACTACAAATAGAACAATGCCTTGCAAAAAGCCCCAGAAATACAAATTGCCTTAGTATGATCAATATGCCTATTTTGCTTTGAAAACTACATCGAGTTTTAAAACATCTGGAGTCTTCAGTAGGCAACACTGCAAACACAACTTTCAAACTGCTAACCAGTGGTTGGAATTGTGCCTGCAAAATGGCTGTAAGACCTTCTCAACAGCCTCACTCATCCCAGTGAACACTTCAGCTATAAAACTCAATGATGAAAAATTCAACATCAACTTTGTTAGCTACCCCACTTCTTCCAAAAGAATATGAAAAAGGAGGCATAGCTTATGAACAGACAGAAGTTCCTGCATGGGTAGTCCAAGACAGTGGCTCAAATATACCTTTTCACCAAGCCTCAATTCAAACATTTTAACAACATCCACTATGACACTGAGAGAAGGGAAAAAGGAGCAATAATTGGCATATACTGAGCATTCAGTGATTTCTGAGCAATCTTCTTTCCCTCAGACACTTTACAGAAAGCAGGTAAACATTGAGAGCCTGAGTAAACATCCTCACCATAACCTACTTTTTCTCTTTTTAATCAGAGTGCCACAGAGAAGTCTGTTCCTAGCTGAGGAGCCCAGGGCACTCACTGGTGAGTAAGTATGGCAAAGAGGCAAAGAAGACATATTGAGTTGGACTAATCTGCATTGGGACCAGAACTAGCAGGCATTTTGGTAGCAGACATGAGTACACCTAAATTAAGAACGTGGATAATATCCCCAGTAGAACAAGCCGGGATTTCCTGAGTTTCTCTGCATAGGGGCTCAAAAGTGAACTCCTATTTTGTTCTGCACAATTACATAGTGTTAATCGCATCAAACCCAGTTATCATGTTCACCTGCCACAGCTAGAAGGTAAAAAATCCAGACCCTACTAATTACTACACAGTCAGAACCCCCTGACATCATCCTTCAACTTCCAGCTCCTCTATGTACCTTCAGCAATTTGTCCATTGATTGGCTCCATCACACAGCTTTTGCTTAACTCAAATACAGAATGGCTTTTTCGTACATTTATCCTCACAACACCCCTGTGAGGTAGGGAAACACTAATAATATACACACATCTTAATACCAATTTATAGATATCTTACAGGAAGCATAATGAGCCACACAAGAGGCTGAAATATGTTGGTATCTGCTCCTTGACACACACACCTACCCTCAAACCACCACTAATGGGGACCTCAATCCCTCCCAGGATCCCCATCTAAGTCACTGGGCCACACACCCTGCAACATGGCAAGAGCTCAAATCACAGTGACCATGGTGACAGGATCTTTGAGTCAGGTCCCCAAAGAGAGCAATTTCTAAAGAAAGCCACATCTTTATTTTTATGCACAGTGAGTTACTGCTCTCAACCTTAAACATCAGGGTGAAAGTCTCACACTTAATGGTTATGTGGCGTTTAGTTTTGTGCAAAGCACTGTTCCAAAGGATAGTAAGTTCATCCAAGTGCGCTACCATTCCAGAGAACAATTCACATCCAATCTAGTCTTTTCAATAAATTTGAACAGCTTTGAAAATGCAAGAGGAGAAAGGACTTTGGCAGAATATTCTTCAAAGGCTAGGATCAAGATTTTGCACGCATTAAGATAAGAAGAAAGCTGAAAAATAGGCACCGTAGATTGTATTTATTCCACATGTGCAAAATTAATAAATGTTATATTAGTACCATGTCACATTAATTTTACAAGAGCCAACATAATTCTTGATATAAAACCATTTTTAAATGAGGAGAGGTAACATTTTGCAACACAAAACGAGTCCCTTTCACCCATGTTTCTTCACTCCTTGCTTTAAGTGAACGATATATGGGAAATGGTACAGATAAGAGAGGAGATAATTTCTGGCTTACAATTGTTTGATCTGGAATGGAAATAAGAATACCACAAACATTTACAAGTTTTCATCTCTCTGCCTCCTTGTGGCTGCAAAATATCAATAGTATTTTAGCAATCAAGAATACAGGGGAGATCAGTGTTTGCTCTGTCCATTTGCACTGAAAGAAATTGGTAGATACAGTCTTATTCAAAGATAAGTTCCTAAGAATTTACAAGAATCAGTTACACTAGATAAAAGGAAAGATAATTCAGTTTATATGACTAAAATAACCACAAGCTAACCAACCTAGTAATCAGGAATAAATGTATGCCTAGATTAAAAAAATGAGTAACTCATACTTAATTACACGAGAGATTGTCCTGATCAGTTAGGGGTTGAGCTCTAATTTCAAACCAATCATTACAATTTATCTTGGTGATTAAGTTGAGGGTTAGAAAAGAGACCTTTTGTGCTTTATTCTTTTTTTCAAGAATGAAAACAGAATGTGATATATTGCTAACATATTTTATGTATATAAATATATAACATATTTCTTGATATTTTATGCAATCCTGGATGGAAAAGGAAGGAAGCTACTAATTTTATTTTATCACACGTGTAATCAAATTTTTACTTTCACTCCATTTTCATGGAGCCCTCCAAAGTTGCAGGTGCCTCTTTAACCCCAAACAGCTCTCAGAATGCTGTTCATTACTCTTTCCCAGCTCTTCCAGTATTTCAAACTAAAAAATTCAGGAGAAATATCAGGAATAGTAGTACAGTGGAATTCTGGAAAGGGAGTAGCCAGTACACTTTAATCAACTGCCACACCCTGCTGTATCAATGACTTCTATTTTTTAAATGACAAGCTTCTTTTGTGTTTCCTTCAGCAGGCAGAAAGGAACCCCAAACAATCGCTCTCATATTCTGATGAATTTACCTTTGCATTTCAGAACCCTTGAAATCATATCACAGTCACTTACCTGACCGGGATTAAAATGATTATATGAACAGGAAACAACTGAAATTCAAGATTAACCTTTGCTACAGATCTCTGATATTCTGTTCTATATTAAAAATAAAAATAAAGTACAAAGTGACTGTTGCAGAAAAACTACCCAAGAAAAACTTGGTTTTCTGCTTTTTGTCTAAATATATTCACTGTTTTCAGTCAAGCGCCAACATTGTTAGGTCTGTTTCATGGTAAAACATACTACCTAAGCTAGTCAGTTTTGTCTCTTTGTATATCAGTAATGTAAAAACATACAAAATTAAATTCTGCTTACTTATACAGATGAAACAACTTGCAAGTCCTCAAAGAAAAAAAATGACAAAAAAAGAAAGGATTACACATGGGAGCATGTTGGTGATTGCAAAGTTGACCACATTAATCCATTTTAAGGTTTTTTTAAATAATTTTCTACCATGAATTTTTTTCACCCTTACTGCACAGCCACTGCAGGCTATACCTCAGTGGAGAACATGAATGCAGCCAGTCACAATAGACAAGGATAGAGGGAAAACAAACAACAAAACCATTACCAAATCCCACCCATAACATTGCTTTACCCAGTACACAAGAGGTTCTCCACATCCCACCCTAACAGCTTTTTCTGCTTGACAGGTTTAGTTGCTTGAAAGGTTATTTAGTCATAGGTGTTAGCTAGTTTTAATATCTATAAGACATGGTAACACATTTACTTGTTTCTTCTGCATTCAGGTATTAGTCTGAAAATACACATTTACCTCTGACAAATACTTACGTTTCCACATGAAAAGGCCAAACACAGTGAAGGAACTATTTGTGCTGATTAAAATATCCTGATCATGCCAATCTTCTTTCAGTTGTAAAAGCTTCAAGCATTTTTCTTAATTCCATCATATATTTACCATGATTTTAGGGAAACAGCATTGTTTTCCAACCTTTAAATTTCCTTCTCATCTCCTTTGCTTTTTCTCTCCCAGACTTACTTTAGCTTCTTAGCTATTGAATTTGAGATGGCAGATATTCTGTTTATGACAGGTGACAAAAATCTTCTCAGTTAGCAGCCATCCTTGTCTTTTTTCTTCTGCCTGAAGTCCTTCAATTTTTATACAGCTTTTTAGTTAATGATTGGTAAAACCAGCACAGAACTGTTATGTGGGTCAAGAATCTACAGGAAAGTTGACAATAAACCATTTTTCCACCTCCATCATTGCACAAATCCTGGAAGAAGGTCCAAAAATGATTGAGCTTCACATTTATCCCAGCACTTCTGATGTGCAGAGAATATTCACAACTCCAAGCTCCACCATCAGTTCTTAAACTGACACCCTCAGCACTTGGAGGGGCAGTACTGACAGGCATTCACTGGGTCTTAATTCAAAGGCATTAGTTCAAAAAGCAGACAAACCCAAGCACCCAAAAGCATATAAATCACCAAGAAGCACATGACAAAGGTGATCTGTTGGCAAGGCTGGTGCTGTTGCAAAGGGAAGGGGCTGATTTTCACTCTCCCGGCGCGAATCCACCATGCCTGGTGCCTGCTCTGGAGAGCTCACAATCTAGAGGAGAGGCACGATGCCAGGGCAACACAATAGTGGCAGGCAGGCAAGGATGAGGGGAAAAAAACATGACTGTCAAAATGGCACTGTATCCTTCTAAGGCTTGTATACTGCATGGTTGCTATTTTCCTTTTTTAAAAAAATACATATAATTAGGTTTTATGACAATGACATCAAGACCCTGCTAAATTGGTTCATGAATACATAAAAAGAAAAAGTCCTGCCTTGAAGAGCTTCCAGTTTAAACAGACAAGACAGACAGAGGGTGTAAAACAGAGGCACAGAGAGGGAAAGAGATTCTCTCATCAGCTACCCAGCAGGAACAGATCCATGAAACACATTCTTATTTACAAAAATACCATTCAACATTTCTCAGTTCCCTGGGAGTTCATACCAACCTACACAAAGACTTAAATGAAGGGGAAAAAAGAAAAAAAAAGACAGTCACAAGACCAAAAAAAAAAAAATCAAGTTCAGATAAAAATGGACAGCACTCATAAAAAGGTGATCAAGAGAAAGAGGAAGAAGATTTTCTCATTGCAGTAGAAGGAAGGGTTTCAAAAGGTTGACTGCAGTGAGGTGGTGGAAGAGTTAAAATTACAGGGGAAAGGGAGGGAAAGAGAGGGAGCAGAGAATCCATGAGAAGCTGAAATCCTGAAGGACAAGTTTTAAATGGATTCAGAGATAAAAAGGAAAGCCAGAAGAGGAAGGGAAAACAAACTGCAGACTAAAACAAAGGATGGGGCCATATTTACCCATCCAAGCACTTGGGGTTTTTCTCATATTTTAATTGCAATTTTCCAAAAGAACGGAAAATTAATTCTGTGTACAATTGCTCTAAATAACTTGGCATACCAACTTTGCCAAGAAAAACAAATCAACCGAACACCCAGCAACAACCAACCACCCGCAAAACAAAATATTCTCTGAAACTACAACAACCAAATAACTTCAAAAACCTGCTGCAAAGAGTACAGCAGTCCTCCTGCAAGACTATTCAAGAATATGGAATGAGAATAAGCTTGGGCAGAAGTTGCAAAACCTATTTCTGCAGACAAAAAATTTTTAACTGTACTCCGAACACCTTCTTTTCTACCTCCAAAAATTATGGGAACAAATATTACTAATGATGCAAAGTCATACATCTGGAATTGTTACCAGTGTTGGTTTTTTCCATGCAGTGGGTGTTGGATACTTGAGTAAACAAGAGATCAATGGTCAGCTCTTGAACAACAAACACAGGATGGCTACATTAAGAGCCTTTACAAGCACCTGATTAAGAATGCAGAATTCTTGCAGTAAAATTGCAGATGAGTTACTTATCAGCAGTGCTATGAAGCCCTGGAATAATTTATAAAATAGCTTTGTATCCCCGAGATACTATGAAACATTTTCCAGAATCTGACAGGTTTTGTGCATGAGCCCACGCAAACTTCTTGCTTGAGTTGATCTCAGTAATTTAAGTCCCTTCTGACTTCAAGATCCTAGAACAATCTGAACCATTTTTCAAAAGCTGGTATAAATGGCAAGAATTTCTTACTCATTTCTCCCTGTTCACTAAACCCTGCATACTTCACTCAGCTTTACAAAATACCTCCCTCTTGGCCCAGCTGCATGAGAAACCAAACTACCATGAGGAATCAAACTGTTTTCAAACTTTAAAACAGAAAAGGTTAAAACGTCCTATTGATTTTCATATATACAACTTATTTTTTAAAAAATCACTTTCTCATCCTGGATGATGGGTTTGATTAACTGCGTACTTCTTACCAGCCCTTCACTTGGCTTGATGTTTGTAAGCTGGATCACTTCAAGATGGGCAGACTGGGAAACCAGTGGATCAGAAGAGAGCGAGATAATATGATCACAGACGCCAGAGAGAGTTTTACACTAGGAAAGAAAAAAAGAAAGAAGATGGCACAATAAGCATACCATTGCTTACTATTCAAATGTCAATATACAGTTGAAATCACCACACTTTTCAAGTATAAACAAGGCAGAGGGGGAAAAGACTCAGGCAGCAATACAACACAAAATACATAATCTTTGATGACCCTGACCTAACAGCACCAGACCCGGGAAGAACAGGAAGCAAACGCTTTTGTATCTGAGCAGAGACAAGGAGGGGTTCCCACCCACTCTCAGGGATAGATGCCCTGCTCAGGCACACAGGGAATGTGTGGTGAGCCCCACCTCCCACCCTACCCACATCTTTTGCAAAGACAATAAGTGTCCCAAAGCCCACTAATTTCCATTGAATGTGCAGCTGTTCAGCACAGATGAACATCAGGCTCTTAATGATGACAGGTAACTCCCATTAACTCTGAAGTTGATTCTATACTAATAAAACATGCTAATTGTCTTTGGACTGTGTTTCTCATGTTCTACAGCTGCCAAAGATGATTTACTATTGCAGACATGAAGATCACAATAAAGCACCCCTTCACAATGGGATAACTCTTAAACCAGTTATTGCTGGCAGCCTCTGCAGCAAGACAGAAAAAAATTCTAAAAAGGCTGAGACTGTGAAATTGGTACTGTTTTATCTCGTGATCTCTCACTCCCTGAACAACCTCTTCTCAGAAGCAGGAAAGCTGTGAGGCTTTCCTATCATTCTCTGTAAGAAAGTGATTTTTGAGAGTTTTGATCTTTTCCAGGAAGTCCCCTTTCAGCAACTTTAAACGATTTCTCTATTCTCAGTTTTCCAATGCATCTTTTGTCAACAAATTCAGGGATCAGGAGATTCCTCAGGTCCCAAAACAGTGGGCACCTCCAAAAGCAATTAAGAACCAGCTTAACTCCTCTGAAATTCAAAAGATGAAAGCTAACCAGTCTCTTCAAATGACTGAAACACAACTGCACACAACAGTTGCACCAATCTTCCAAGATTCCAAAGTATAGTTCTTACAGTAAAAAAATCTGCAACAATGCTATGGAAACGTAATGTAAAACTGGATATAACTTCCTGCCAAATCACCATTATAATTCCAAATTGCAAACTACAAATATCTTATGTAGAAAGGAAATTTTTAAAAAGTGATTACAAACAAACAAATAAACAAAATCAGCAAAAAACCAAACCCAAAAAACCAAACAAAAAACCAAACAAAAAAATAAACTAAACAAAAAAACCCGCAAAAAACAAAACAAAAAAAAAGGAAGAAAGAAAAACTACCAAAAAAAACTCACCCAAAAAACCCCCAACCAATGACAGTGACATCTTAATCCTGTTACAGATTAGTATATTCTTCTCCTCTTTAAAGTATTTAAAAACAGTTGAAAGTTTAAGTTTTTATTAAAAAATGCTTATTTTATTAAGCAATAATTTTTCAGGGTGAATAGGCAAACCAGAATCAAATGGAAAATATAACAAAATTTGTAGTACCAACGTGACCTTCTTCCAGAAAAAATACTGCCTTCAAACATACACCACCCTTCTACTTTTTCATGATGCACAATCATTACTGAACAAAGGACATCAAGAAATATATAAAATGAGGTTAAGAATGGTTTATGCTTTACCCGAAATACAAAAAAGTGAAAAGGAGAACTTTATTGAAATTTGGGCTTCTTTAATGGACACATGAAAATTGCTTTGAGCAGACACTTCTAAAATGTAAAATTATATAGAATTACATAACAAAAATGAAAGCTTAGATTTCTGTTTATTTGTGTTTTTAAATACCATGTTGGTATGTTATTTCTATTTCCATCTTGGAACTGTACTGACAATTATTGAAAAATGGCTTCAAAAATTTCAGAGCACTCAGCTGTGTGTGCAAAGTGAAGAGATCCACATTATAATTTATTCTCTGAAGATGAAAATTGAGTTTTTCACATCTTAAAGACTTGTACTCATCCACCTATTCTTCCTATTAATCTCCTCCAAGCCCATTACATGTATGGAGTTCTTAGCAATTTCAGAGAAACTTTTGTTTATAGTGAATTCATTTTTTTCTCCAATTTTCAACTGTTGCATTGCAGAGAGATGCCAAAACACACAGAAAAGGAGTGTCCCACCAAGTATGACATTTCACAGATGTGGCTCCTCATTTAAAAACACGTTCCCAGCTGCCTTGACAGACGACGGGGAAAGGAGAGGAGTTGGGCAAGTCCAGGATGTGGCATGGAGCAGAAGCCCAAGCTGAGATGCATTAACAGCCCCCTGGAGCAGGTGCACCTCTGCCTGCCCATGACAGGGGTACAGACAGTCTATACAGTAATGCCTTTGGTGATCAGCATTCCAGTCCAGTTGATTGGTTGCAATCCTAAAACAAGGTGGTATGAATATTCCTCAAGAGGAGCTCTGGGAATACTGAGTGCCAAAATCACCAAGCTGCAAGGATAAAAACATCTGCCACATGCTTCAATGCATTTCTGAAAGAGTACTGTCTTTCTGGTCTCACAGCTTTCTTAGATATTCCCACTGCAGTCCAACATTCATTAATTATACGGATAATGCAGCACATTATCCCTATAAACTGTTACACATTTAAATGTTTTCATTAAGTATTCCTTGGTTAAAGAGCTGAACTATAAGTAGGATCAAGTATCTATCTGGTGTATGTTTAAGACAAATTTTCTTCAATTCTGAACTTGTCCAGAGAGAGCCAGGACAGCAAGGAGCACACACCTACACAGCAGATATTCTCTGCCCACTGCAAAGGCAGGGTACATAGGGCCTCACTGGAAACATGTCCAAAGGCTGACACAGGAAAAGGTATGCATTTTTCCTTGCCTTTACTCTCAGGAATATCTCACTCACAGTTTGTGTTGATAATACGCTAATCAGCATAAATTGGCATACAAATAAAACAGTCTGTTCACCAGGAAGATGCTTCCTCCCGTTAGAGCTCTGCATGGAAAAAGACCTTGGACTTATTCAGTGGATCAGGGCCTTCCAAGGCAAAGATGTTGCCACGTGGCAAAGCACTCAAACATTGCACTTCTTCTACTACTTTGGTTCCTAACAATTTCTGAACACAGTATTTCTCAGCAGAATTATTCAGGATAATCTGTATGGCAGATATGTGTTTTAGTTCCACTAAAATCAGATGGTAGTCACCTTCTCTCTCAAACTCTCGCTACCTGTGGAGGCTTTGTAAAACTACACTTCTGATTATGAAAACATTGTTAACGAGATCAGGATCCTTTATCCTTTGCAAGTGTTGACTGCCTGCTGCAATGCAGTATTACTTACAGTAAGACACACAGGAAGCTGAGGATCCAATTGCTCCCACAAAAATCAGCAGGCATTAAAAATCCCCAGCCTTTTTCAAGCTGCACTCAGCTCCCCATGTGCAAGGTATCTACACACAGGGAAAGGATTCGTCCAGGCCAAAAAAAAGCAAGTTACAAAAGATTAACTGAGAGAAACCAACAGATAATTACATTTTCTCCTTTTGTCACATAGTCCCTGTTCTCACTATAAGCCTCAAAGCAATGATTTCTGTTCTCTTTTGCAGTAACTCATCACTGCCCTTCAGTAATAAATTCTCCTCTCTATTCAAGTGACATACCTGTAATTGCAGATTGAAGCTACACCAAAGTCTTTATGTGCAAAGCTAAATGATTCAAAGGAGAACAAAAAATATCACCACACAGCACCTCGTTGTTTGGTAGAAATTCAAAGGGAAACATTATTTTTCTCTCAGTAGGCAACTTCTTTATGCTTCAGAGCATGAAGAATGACAGATAATACTTAGTTTCTACCTGTATTTTTGGACTGTAAGGTACCAGTTTTTAACAGCTCTTCCACAATTGCTCCTTTCAGCCAGAGGGATGGGGACCTAAAGGTGACTGAATTAGATTTGCATCTGTTTCGGTTCTCTGTGGCTAAAATGTCTGTGTTCTGCATCAGAGTGAAGTGCCTATGGACACAGCCTCAGGGGCCTTTCCACAACCTGTCCATCCATTGTCTGTTCAGCTTGGGCAGCTCCAGGGTCACCAAGTATTTCTCGTCAAGCAAACAGACCTCGGTTTGTCCCTGCCCTTCATTTTATCCAGGCTAGTGGCCAAGCTAAAAATCTGTCTTGCCAAGTATTTGCAATACTGAAACATCCTGGCTTAAACATGCTCCCAGGACTGAGGACAAGAAGAGCACCAGCCTCCCTCATCAGCACCCTCACCTATGGCTTTTGAGTGAGGAGCAGGATACCAGTAAGACACATGGACTTTCAAGACAAACAGTAAGAAAAAATGTCTGGCTAATGTTAAGCTTAGTCTATTGGTTTAGTTAGTTACAGCTGTCCAAAATGAATGAAGTCTAATTAATTAACTTAAGCCAAGCCAAATAATTATTAACCAATTAATTTTAGTCCAAAACAATTGTTGTATTGTACAGAACACATCAGTTAACTCCAGCAGTCTTAAAACCAAGTGGGCCTGAACATGCACTGGTGCACACATGAAGTTTAAACAGTGAACTGCATCTGCTTTTGGCTGCAAAAAGAGAAGCTTCTATTAAACTCAAGCTTGTTCAATTCAATTTACAAGGTATAGACTCTTGAAAAGCAGGAAGTTACATTTTCTTTTTTTTTAAGACTATAAAAATGATACCTTTGACAATGTATTTTTAGTCCATTATACTTCTATAACAAATATTCAAATATAGTGGGCAGGAGCTAATTATCGTCACTGTGGTTTCAATAAGGCTCTTGGAGAAAGAGAACATTCTGATCCATTGCTTGTTTTCTCTTTTTCAATTTAGTAACTCTTTTTAAATTTACATAGCTCATTTGCTTTTGAAAAAACTGAGTATTAGCTTCACTCTGCAGATCACTTTCTACAGTTTTCCAACTCAAAAAAATTGCATTTTCTGTTCACAGAAAATTTAGCCTAATTTTAAAAAAGTGAAACTCCTTAAAATAACAGTCTTTTTGTTCTTACAGAATTAAACTATAAATGTTAAAAGAAAAAATATTAAAATTTTTCAGTTAAAACTTATTATTAATCTGACTGAAGTCTGGCTTCTACTTTCTATAATTAGTTCTTCTAGCTTTGCTCTCCTTTTAATACTCTACTGCTTCACATGGATTAATCTGAACTGGGTATTTCCATCAAATACAGCCTTGAACAGCTGGATGGAATCAATGAACTATTCTTCAAGTATTTTAAAGCTCCAGTCAGAATTTTGCTAGGATTAAACATATAATTCCCTAAATAAGCAGATATAAACTGATAGACTTTTAAGTTGAGCAGTTTTCTACTTTATCATCTCAACTTAAATCAATATAAAGATTCTAAATATGAACTAGCAAGAGCATACTAATTTTCAATTTTGAAGTCAGCACCATACCATTGGCTTATCCTTTCCTATTTAGGGCCCATGCATTACTAAGCCTGTTCTTCTAAAATTCATATTTTCCACTGTCATCTACCTCTGTTAGTATTATTTTCTAGTGGTAGTTCCTTTATATTTATATCAAGAAATTATTATTAGTTTTATTGATTTATTTATTACATTGCTTACTAGTAGAAGTTACCCTGGAAAAACCATACTGAGAAATGAAGTGGCAGAAATGCAATGCATTTCTCTTTATTCATGAATATTTCAGAATTTTAATGAGCAAACCCCAACACATTATTCTTGCGTGGTTTTATGCTTCTTATTCCACAGAAACCAAGTGCTTCTGTGAATGAAGTCACAGAAAAAAAATCCAAAACTTTAAGAAATGAAGTTGTCTTTAAGTAATTTTTTCAACACTTGTGCAATTGTAGGACAAAAAAATATAGAGAAGACATTTTTTCCCCAGACACACTTTGAAACTCGATTTAGAAGAAATAAACAAGTTCAAGTAGGTAATTTCATCTTAAAACTCCACAATTATTCAATCAGACCATTTTCCTTTAGATACATTTTATGTGTTTACTTGAATAACACAGATTAGTTTCCTGCTTAACCCAACACCATAAGTGACAATCAAAATGCTTTTTTAAAGCATTTGAAACTCAAATTGCTTGGAGCAAATAAAAATATTTCTTCCTTGAATATAAGCTGAAGCTATAGAGTTCTGTCTCCACAGAATACCACTTCTTAAAATGAAAATCCTTAAAAGCTAATAAGTGAATATATTAACTGATATTGAAACATGCTAGCTGTGGACAAGGTGATTCAGCAATCTCCACATGTACACCCACACTGTCACCTCTGAAGGAAAGAGGGCGTTCATTTGCTTTTCAAAAAAAATTAGTGTTCTTAGAATACGAGCACATGAACTGTTTTTTTGGCCCACCTAATTAAAGCAAACCAATCAGTCATTTATTTGAGGATCTTGCCTACTTCACCATGCTTTAGAGGAAGCCATGAAGACTCAGGGATGGGTTAACTTTGGAGTTTTCCTTGTATGCACTTCAACAGCGAAGGATGGTCTCACATCCCTGCTGTGCCCACACGTTCTCTGGTTCCCCAGTTTGGCACAAAGCAGGCTCACTCCAGGGGAAATAGGGCAGCAGCCCCACAGGAGTGCTGAGCTTACAGAGCTCCAGCCCTTCAACCACAACATGAGTCAAAAAAAAAGCCCTTTTTGTTCCATGGACAATGGAGACGTTCAACCCAGAACACAAAAATCTACTACTTTGATCCAACAGTCTGCTCCTAAGGTGGTAAATATCTTGGTGTCCTGACAAGTAAGAGTACTCAATTGTCCTTTAACTCATTTTTACTGTTGGATTGCTCCCTTCAGATCATCTAATGGGCTAAACCCACAACACCTTTTTTTGTCTTCCAAGGAAAAGGGTTAGAGGGAACTGTGACTGCTTTCAACTCAAATTCTATCATCAACCTTTTCACTTGCACATGTAAAAAACTACCTTTCAAGCTGAAAATATGATTTCAAACGCCATCATTTAATTATTTAGTCACAGATTTACCTTTTTCACCAATTGCTTTTGGTCAGCCTTTCCCCCATAAAATCCCACTGATCAGCTGATACGCAACATGGTCAGAAGTGATTCAAGTTACATGTAACACATGTAGTTGTGTTTAATCCATGTGGGGCCATTTCTAACCCACAGCTTCACTGAGACATTCAACGCTCTGATCGTGCTCATGTTTCCTTTCAAGCTTGAGCAGTGATCACAGAAAGTACACTTATACCTATGTCCACCTGTGACCACAATGAAGTTACTGCAGACTAAAGAAATAAACCTTCAAGAGTCCAAATGATACAAGATAATTTTGACGCCTGTCTCGACTTTGTGCACTTGATTTGTGCACTCAATTAATCCCTCTCAGTTTCTTTGAAACTGTTTGTTGATTACTGTATAGTGACACTTCCTGAGTTCTAAACTGTGGCAGCTTCCTTGACAAACCTTTCTGCCAATTTGCAAAAGGTATAGTGTACATATAGATATACTGTACACAGAATATTTCAGAACTCTCAGCTCTTACAGCAGACAGCAAGCATGCTTTGAAAACCAGGCTATATATATAGATTTCAAACTCACAGCACTTCAACTTTTGCCAAGATTATGTAATGAAAGACTTTATTACTTTAATACTTGCAGACGTCCACCTAGCATAGATGACGATGTCAACCTCACTAATTTGCTAATTCCTAATGTCTCACACCTAAAAAAATGTCAGTGAAACTTAAAAATACAAGGATACTTTTTATTCCACATCACTGTGAAACCAAAGCATCAAAAGCTTACAGGATTCAGCCTGCCAGGCATTTCATAGAGGTACACAACGAATAAAATAAATAACAAAAAAGAAGCATTTCAGCATTTACTGGGAAGCTCACCTAAAGAAATGCAGTATTTTCTGGCCTAAGCTCTGGCAATAAGAACCAAAACCTACCTGAATGTGAAATATATTAAACTAATTCCTTACTTACCCTTGAAGATATTAGCTTCTCTTCTAACTTTTAAAAACAAGCTGTAGGTCAACTTAATACTCACTAAAGCTCAGCCACAACTTGAAGCACAACTTAATGCTCAAAATTTGGGTGCAGCTCTCAGACAAGGCTTTTGACTCTCTATGTACCAGCCTCTCAAACTCATCATATTTTCTGATGCCCTGATAACTTTCATCTGCTTTATTTACCATAAATAGCACTAAAGATTCTCAGAAGATACTAATGTATTTATGCTGAGAATTCAAAAGGAAACATTGCATTAATTTTCCTATCATTAGGCTATCTCCTGGCTCCTATGTGGAATAAACCTATACAAATTAAGCTATATCACTAACACAAAAATAAATTATTTCACAGAAGCCTAGCAACTATCTCTTTCTCTCAAAAAACTACCTTTTTAAAACACCACTCTTCTAATCATGGTTTACAAATAACAGATGGGCCTGAGCCAGACAAACCTTTTCAAAGCTCCTGACCTACTCACAAGTAGTTCCATAAATTCACTCAGTCATACCCAGTCTAGTTAGTTATCAAACTGGCACTGCATACACAAAGCACAAAACACTCAGCTCTAAAATTCTATGTGGTCTATACAAACTTGGTTATGAGAAAGCCAAATGGTACTCACCACATGAAGAATTTTGTTCTCTGTTTCATACACTGTGCAATCCTGAAAAAGTAAAGCAGAAAAAGCAGGTTAAATTGGTCCAATCATTTTCCCTTCCTTGACCTACTATTAAAATAATTAAACCAAATTGAAAAGTCTTTAGGATGAAAAAAAGTATTTCAAAGACTTAGACAGAATGGAAAGAAAGTGTGAAGCTACACTGAAAGGAAAGGAGATACTGGTAAAGGTTTATATCTATTCACTAGTTCTAGCTGTTTCCTTCCTTGAGACAGACAACACTCTCTCCACTTTACATGCTTTTTGCACCAGTTAGTTACAGGTTTACCACACAAGTGCCTTCCACCAGCCAGCCCTGAGCATGGACAAAAATCACCTGTTTCTAATGGTACCACTGGAAAACAGAGATACCAGCAACAGTCTTAAGTGACTGAGATGAACAATTCTTGCTGAGCTGAACTGACATTTCTGCACACTGCTGAAGAACGGAAAAAAGGGAAAAGAAACCTTGGTGGAGAGGGAAGAGGAGTTGATTGTTTATAACACACCCTGAACAAGAGGGAGGAGAAACACGGCATACAAAGCACACAGGAAACCTGAGGCACTCACAGCCTGCTGGGACTGTGTGCACATTCTCATCACCCCATGCAGCATGTGGGGCAGCTCCATAAGCAAGACCAGCAGATGGGAGAGGCTGGGACTGCCAAACTTTTTCTGACAGGCCAGAATCTCAGTGGATGTAAGGAAATAGAATTCCTAAGTCAGTGAGCACATGAAATACAATCAATATTGGTGAAAGAACCACTCTTAAGTTCATTCAGGTGCTGTAACTTTGTGGTGATTAGTGCAAGCTCTGTTTAGAACAGATGCTTTATATCCTATCTAACAAACCACATGAAAGACATTACTAAGTTTTCATGTTTAAAGTCTCATTTTAAAATCAATTTATTATGATAGAAAAACAACTTTTTTATATGCAACTGTTTGAAAAAAAAAAAAAAGAACTTTTAATCCATTAAACACTTCAGGTGTTACTCAGGCAAGAAAAGCCAATGTGTTCTTAAGGCTTATATAAAGCCACCTATACAGAAGTAGCAGATTGATCAGGAATCATTTTCCTAATAACAGCTGCTGGTATTCAGGAAACATTTGCCAGTAAGTGTGGCCGGAAAGAAAATCTAACACATTTAATTATATGCAGACATCAATGAAGTATTTGCAATCTTAGTAGCAAAATACACATTTCATTGTTATATGTGGGAGGGCATGTAACATTTTCAATCTGGTTACATCTATTTTCTGCACGGTTACTTATGAATCATTTTGCAAAAATGGCAGGAAGAGATTGCAACATTTATATTAAAGAAAAAAGTGCTTATAAGCAGACATAATAATTTCATTGGTAATAGGAAGAGTTTACTATAAGTTTAAACACTCAGTTTAAAGAGGATACTGTTTGAGAAGTCTCACTACTAACGGAAGAAGGATTTCATTTCAAATGCTGTAGGGGTTTAGGACAAACAAGAAAGCAGTGAATAACAGAGAAATACTGCTAAATCCTTGAATTGAAATCTCCCCCACAATCATGAAGGAAGCTAAAGAAATATGCTTTCCTCTGACAAGCCACGACTATATAGAAAAAAATTAAAATACTTCTGAATCCACAAAAGATAGTAAAACAAGTGGAAAACTTCTCAGGCATCCAGTCTATGAATAGATTCACCCTGAATTTCCCTGCTCAACACACAACTCCCTACAAATCCAGGGGTTGGGTAGAGGAATTGCTAAACAAGTTCATCACATAGCAACAGCAGATTGTTGATACTACATCTTCACACTCAGGCAAGAGACAAATTAAGTTCAGTAAACCATTAAAGACACAAAGATTGGAGGACAGCAGATGCAACACTTAGGTAAGAAAAGCAATTCCAAAATACACTTTTTCCATACATGAATGACATCCAACTGAACATAATTCAAGAACGAACTCTGGGAAATGTGGAGTAATGTCAAGAACCATGATGGCAACCCAGAGCAGCCCCGAAGTCTAGGATTCAAAGAAACCTCGGAAAAGGTGACCAAGCTGATCCCTGCAGCTTGTTTCCACTTCCTGCAGCCATCCCTAGAGATGAGGGCTGAGACTGCTTCTGAGCCCAGCAGCGAAAGCCACATGCCACTTTCTGTCATAGGGAACAGTTTATTTCCCCTTTGGTGCTTTGCCTTTAAGCAGGGGCTGAAGATAACTGTGCCCACCCTCCACAAACACACTTGGGTGGAATGGTTGGTTTACTGCTTATTACTGGGGGCCTTTACAATTTACAGTTATTGCTTTTTTATACCTATTTCATCTCACCTATAAGAGCTTAAACCACTTGAGAATTATAAAAAATCTCTAACTGTGCAATGAGAAATAAATGTTTATTCTTAGTAGCAATACCACCCACACCTGGAGAATGTCTTTTTCTTCCATACAAGCCTGTATCTTACTCCTGAAAGATTTTCTTTAATATCTGCTTAACTAGGGTATCAAAACATTGCAATTAAAGTAAGAAACAGATCATACGCAAGTTTAACATCAACTTTTTTTCTGCTTTAGAAAAGCAAGAACACATACAAAAATCTGCAACCAAGCTTTACTCCTACACAAGCTAAAAATTTGCTGTTCACTTAGTTAAACCAATACTGTGATAATCCCTGAACTGAAAGGCACAGTTACAGAAAGGAGGAGATGTATTACTTCTACCTGTTTATTCTCTGAACTTTGCATATCTATTCACTGCCATACTGTAAGTATAGCTAGGCTTTGTGACCTAACCAACCAAACAAAACTTCAGCTGAAACATTGTAAGGTTATCTTCTAATTGTGGATTATTTTCTAAAACATGAATGACACACATTGTTAATAAAGCAAAAAAAGAAGTTGTGTTAATTTACATTTACTGAAGGTATAGTCAAATACTGGCCATCAGTAGTTTAAGGGAGAAAAATGGCAGAGTATCATCCACAAGAAAGAGGAAAGATTTAAAAGGGAAATACGATGGAACAACTTTATGACTAATATCAAATCTTCATGGTCACTCTTTCCAGCTCTTCCTCATGCATAAAAATGGCAAAAGTTGTCATACAACTGGAACTAGGCTAAAATCCTAAAAAGAGAAATAAGAGCTCCAAAACAGGAAGGAAAAAAAAAAAAAAGGCAATAAGGGAAGAAGATAAGAGCAGCAAGAACAAACCACACAAATCAAGGAGAGGGTTCTTCTGCATTTTCAATTCAAGTACAATTTCAAAACCTAATTTTACGACTACCAAGACCTAGGCTACACTGTAACTGAGAGGCATTGCTTATTTCTTCTAGAAGTTCTGACCTTCATAAGCTTCACATGGTATCTACGACAACAAAACAAACAAACAAAACAAAACAAAACAAAAAAAAACCCAAAAAAGTTGTATCTGCACAGATCCTACCACAATGTCTTAAGGAATAATTGCCAAGGACATTAAAATTAAACCCACTGAATCACACAGCACTGACTGGTGACAACACTGTAAAATGTACACATTTTATCCATCCCACCCCAGACATTGCTGGAACAAATCAGACATGGGACAAAATAAATAAAATACAAATATCTGTGGACTTTGTTTTCAAAAGCAGTGTTTATGATGCTTTATTTTTCCTTATATTTTCTTCTATCTCAGAGAAGTGGGGAATGGGATCAGCTATTACACTAGTACTCTTCTTATTCTTGGTTTTCTTTGCACCCACATTGATTAAGTCTGAACTCAAAATGTGAAGAACTGAGATACAGGCAACCTGCCAACTTACCCTACTGCTCCCATGTCCAACAGATAAAAAATGTTCATGCAGTTCTCCAGTACTGTAACTGTGGGGTAAATATTCTCCAGAAACACTTCTATTTTTGCATCTCTGTTATCTGGTTTACAAGTCCAAGGTGGCAACCTGTCAAATTACCTATTGCAATTACCTGTCAAACATTTCTCTCAGGATACTTGCAGGCTATAATCTTAAAACTTTCCATGATTATTACCACCACTACAACTTTTATTATTATTCACAGTTTTGCCATGTATTCCAGGGAGCTGATGCATTGCACTCTTCTTGGCAGTCTTAAGTTCCTGCCAGCTTCATAACTTTACTTCAGAATAAAATTATGCTAGTTCAGAAAAAGAAATATATACATAGAAATAGTTAATGGATATAAAAAGGGAGAAATGTGGGAATATATGCATTAAATCTTTCACCAGCATTTCTAGTAATCCTTAGATCAGAGTACCCAAGAGATGGCATGGACCCCTTTCATTATGTTTTCTTGTTCAGCAGACTGCCTTAGTTACTCATGTATATGTAGTCATCTTCATTTGCTTTCTCCTATAAGGCAAGGCAAATTCCTAAGCAGAACTGATACAGAAGCAGACTACATGATTTTTAGGAACAAACCCCAAATGTCACAATTGTCAGGTAACATATTAACCCAAAAATGTCTTTTGTAAATTCATATGATAGCATTGCCTAAAAAAAAGCAGGCTGTGTGATGGATTCAACTGGAGCAACTTGTGAAAAGCAAGAGCTTGCCATGAAATCATTAATTTTCTGGGTAGCTTTTATGATGCTTGTGGTGGAGCTTCTTCACTTATTTCTTCATTTATTTTTCTCTGCAGTCCAACTGAATTTACAGGAAGCTAATATACATGTGTATGTTTATGTATGTGAATATTGCACTCTTTTTTCCAATATGTTGCAGATAAAAATGTAGGTAATAGGAACACCACTTCAAAAGTGGTAATAAAATCACCTGGAAAATTCATGAGAAATCCCACTCAACTTCTATGTCTAGTTTTAAGAGGGCCAGATTTTACTACTGCTTTAAAAAAAGTCTAATAGAATTGTTGTCACCGCTGTTTTTCAAGTAATGCAAAATATTCTAAGCTATGCAACTCCAGTTCTCTATTTATAACAAAAATAATGAATTACATGATTGCTTAAAAGAGGGTTCAGACTCTCATGAATTGCCAAACCTTTGGCATAAAACCCTCTTGAGAAATGTAGCCATTGGCTGGAATTAAGCCAAACAATCCTTTAAATCCCTTTGCTTCTTGAATTGTTTAAAACTGTAACTGAATACTTTAATAGCAGTCTAAGTCAAATGGATGATCTGTTGGTCTTGCTACTTAGCAACAACAAAAAATAATTAACTTGAGAATGCCCAGATCATCACTTCCAGCCCCTTCCACCTCAGTACTGCAAAATAAGTTGTCCTGGCTTCAAGGCACCTGTTCAAGATTTAGGGGTTTTATGCCATTGGTCTAGAAGGGCTCATTTGGTTTGAATTCTGCCCAATTCAGCTACAGCGAGAGAGCCACAAGACTGAGTTTTGCTGGAGTCATCACTGAAGGTTTTCACAAAAGTTCTCAACAATACTGATGACAAAGTCTAAAGCTTGGCCAGCACATGAAGGTAGCAAAAGTTTTGGAACTCTCATTCATGATTATTCTTTATCACTTGTCTCACACAAGGACACTGGTACATAGTTTCCAAACAGGTACAAGTGTAAGACAGGTTGAGTTCATTTAGCCTTTCACTAATAAGAGAATACATGGAAAATATATCTAATATAGCTGATGGCAGGAATAAACAGTGACAGCTTTGAAGCAGTAGACTTGAATGATATCCTAGAATGGTTTGGGCTAGAAGGGACCTTAAAGATCATCTAGTTCCTATAGCACTGCCACGAGCAGGGATGCCATCCACTAGACCAGGCTGCTCATTCATCCTGGCCTTAAGCACTGCCAGGGATGGGGCATCCACAATTCCTCTGGACAACCTGTTCCAGTGCCTCACCACTCTCACACTAAAGAATTTCTTCCCAGTATCTAATCTAAGCCTGCCCTCTTTCAGTTTAAAGCCATTTCCCTTTGTCCTGTCACT
>WEZZ01013122.1:2287-14217 GCA_013400585.1 Chloropsis cyanopogon
TCAGTGTTCAAAGCTGTATACAGTTCTTCTCCTTATTGAGACACATTCTTCCACAAACACAGCTCAGATGTCCAAGGCACAATCCACCCCACACATCCTCCATTCATATCCCCAGAGAAACACAAACATTTCAATTCTACTATAAGGACTCACGCAGATTTTTCACTGCTTCCTTCTAAAAGTTGGGATAATAACATTAAATTTTAATCCTATACCTGCACTTTCATAATGAGGGGACAGAATTTAAAAAAAATAAAGTAGTGGCTCACAATGTTTGTACACTTCTGAGATTTGGGGATTTTGTTAATTTATAAAAAAACTGTGAGACCTTGTTTCCCAGAATCACTGCAAGACCTTCCCTAGCAGACCTCATATTTCATATACTCAGCAGTCGGAAAAATTAACCAGAGGAGTACTGGGGTAGGGGTGTGTGTGTGTGCACATAACAAAAACCCAAACAAACAAACAAACAAAAATCTGGATTTTATTAAGAGAACTCTTTACTTCCTGTCCTGATCAGGACAGGGTTAATTTTTGCAGTAGCCAGGAGGGTGCATGGCCAGGACCCAGAACTAATTCTATACCACCTCCCCATCCAGGAAAAGGGGAAAAGGGTAACTTATGGATTGAGGAGCATGTTGGCATGGTTGGGTACTGCCGGGGGTTTCTGAGTAGTGAGCACTCCCACGTGAATCGTTTGCCTCTCTTGTAGACTTTGTTATTACTATTGTTGCTCTTACTATTTGTTTTCTTATTTTATTACTGTTTTCAGTAAATTGTTCTTATTTCAGCCCATGATCTTTACCTTTTGTGCCTCCAGTTTTCCTCTCCAGCCTGCTGCAGCGGGAGGGAGAGGGAGCAATGAGAGAGCAGCATGTGGTTTGGAGTGTTTGGTGGGAACACCAAATTGGGAAATACTATTCCTAAACCACAACACTTCCCCACAGCAATTCCAATAAATTAGCACTTTTATGTCAAAGATCTGCTAAGAAGAAGCCAGTAACACTGACTTTCTGCTATTATTCTTAGGTGCAAGATACAAAGATATCTACTAGAAAAGCAAGATAAATAAGGAAATTTTCCTGTACAACCTATTTGTAGTTCTATTCTAGAGGAAGGTAAACAGGTGGTGCATATATTTGTCAACATCCCAGCAATTTTAACAGTAACTGGAAATTGTTACCAAAAAAAAGCCTTTCCAGGATGCATAACTGACAGGCAGTGGGGATATGACACTACCTCCCTGACTTCCACTACAAGTTAAAACCTTCCCTTTCAGGCAGCTTTTAATAAAATTCTGCATTTAATATCACATGATATCACAGACCAATTTTTAAGTCTTTCAAACTGTGTTGTCACCTGTTACTCATACAGAAAACTTCTGTTGTAATTCCTTCCCCTTTTCCAAATTCAGATACTTTTAACAGCAATGAATCTCCTGAAATTAATGTTGTTTTCCACTGTGTTGTTTTCCACAATAAAAGACATTTTTTGCTTGAAGACTGGACAGCACAATCAAGACCATAAAGAAAGCTTATCACCAGGTGAAAAGTTGAGGAATTTTCAGTTGACGAATATTCAGACCGAAGCACAGGGACTCAAGAACCCTACAGAGGTGTATCAGTATAGCACAGAAAGCAAATATGAACCCACTGAGGTAAACAATGAAAGCAAATGCAGAACACATAAAAATGAAAGAAAAATGGGAACGAGAAACTAAAAGCAAAAGAAAGGCAGTTTTAAAACAGAATTATTTGAATTAATAAAATAGAAATCCATTTTCATCTTCAAAATGTGTGAACATCAAGGAGGGACTGGCACTTTAATGTAAGTATGATATGGGGTTAGCTTAGCTGGAGCAACAAGCACACCTGCAGTCAAAAGTTAAATAAATTTTACAGAAATAAAGACATCCAACTCTTCTGATGTTTTAGAACTAGCTCTTAATAGTCGAGTAGTTCCTTTCACACGCTCGAAGAGATACTCCTAAAGAAGTGTAAATTCAAAGCATGAGATGTTACTTACAAAGTATAGGTGACTCCCAGCCATAGGCTGCTCCAACAGCCCTGAATCAAACACTGCATATCTTACAGGCTTATAAAGGTTTTATCAAGACAACTCCTCACTGTGCATTACAAAGTTCCTGCGCCATTATAACTGAGTTTTTTTCCAGCATAGAGCTGGTACTACCTCAGGAATAGATGCAATGTCTCACAGAAAAATCCCAACACTGTCAAAGTCCTTAATCAAAAGGAATAACTGAAACAGTGTGACAAATAAGGCAATAAGCAATTTTCAGGCCAAAGCCTTCCCATCCCTTTACCTAACCCACTCCAAGGACCTGAGACCACTTTCCCAGGAGGTGCTGATAAACTCACCGTCAGAGCCAGCAGCTTTCCATAGGTGAGATGGGCTGGGATGTGGTCGCTCTTGGATCGCAGAGACTCCACATACCAGTGCTCTGCTTCAGGCAGCCGGCTCATTCTCATATAGGCTTCTCCTGCAGGGTCAAACAAATACTGCTCAGAATGCCACAAATTTCTCAAGGCTTCCATAATTTGTTTATCTCATAATTTTCTATGTTTTAAATGTGCAGAGATCTAGAGAAAGGTGAAGTGATTTGAACACTTGCAACCACACCCATTCACAAAAAGCCTTGGAGACACTTGAGTGAGGAGATAAAGGTAAGGCCTTATTACAGCTGAAATACCATAGCTGAGATGAAAACTGTTGTTGGAATAGAATTGCCAGAGAAAGCACCACCTGCTAAGTTTTAGTCAAAAGTCTCAAAGTAACAGAAATTTTGTCTCATCTACTTTAGAAAAGCTACTTCTTTTCCATCAGTCTACGTTGCAAGGCATGGAATAACAGGGAGAACATGGAAAATGTTTGCACTTAATCATAATAACTCAAGAACCTAACTTTTGTTTTAAAAACCAGGGAAGTTTAAGAAAACAGTCCTGAGAGTATATTGAAGTGAGGGGCAAGACATTAAAAAACCTGATCTCTGAATGTAGCTATATTAGGTCATCTGTCACAACCTGTTTAAATTAAAATATACCATCCATTATTTTAAAATTGCTAATCTTATGAAGTCACATACAAAATGACTGAAACTGGACATTTTTCAAGGTGAAATCCTTTACAATGAGAAGCTGAGGCAGGCAGTGTTGAAGAATAACATATGAATGGGATGTCAGAAAGCCTGTTATATGTTTTTATTTATATTTTATGTTAGTGTTAGACAGATAATTGTAGTCATGAAGTTTTTGAGACAGAGTTTAGCATACACAACAAGAAAGTCTCTTCAAGAAGCAAACAAATTTCACAAAGGCTGGAAACAATCAATATGAAACAAGTATGTAATGGTGAAGAATAACAGCTTTCAGATTAACACTCTGCACTTAGCTCTTTCACGAGGACTCTGGATACAAGCGTGCCCTTGCCTAGGTCAATGACAGTCTGAAAATGCCAACTGAAGATCTGGGATTTCATCATCCCAGCAGGCGATCCATTTCCAATAAATGACGAAGTATCTTCCAAAAACTATGAAGTCACAGGTTATCAAATGCTACTTACTATTGGAGGATCAAGAGACTAGAGCTGACCCAAGTAAAGATCAGCTAAGGCTGTCTCCCGGTGAGTCACAGGCTCCAGTTCTGCATTCCATGGAAATTAATAACTGTGAAGGTACCAGGAAGACAGAGGAACCAAAGTTCTTTAATCAAGATTGAAGCCAACTACCACACCCCCAAAACTTGGAGAAATAGATTCTCAAAGAGGAGAAATAACTAACTCATAGCATGGGAGCTACTTTATCTCTTTATCTTGAATATTTACAGAGGCCATGGAAGATTTTCTTCATAAAATAAAATTGGACAAGGCTAAGTCAGATTTTTTTTTTTTCCTATTGTTGTCACCAGTGGAGAAGGATCCCAGGCAAAATGTGGCACATCAGTTTAGAGTTTCAGGAGTTAGGGCGTGGTGCATGCAAAATGACCAAACTTCAGACCACAGATAAAATGAGCATGATGTAGAGGCAGAAGTCATGCAAAGCCAAGGCTAAGGGAAACCAACATGATTGTAATGAACAAATAGACTTTAAGCCTGCTGTATTTAGAGGCTTGCATCCCTGTTTGGAAAAAAAGTCTACTTGTTCTAAATCAAAGACCTACATAGCATTTTGTACTCATGCACTGGTCTGGATATCTGATTACACACACAGAAGCACTTAAGTAATTCTGCTGCTGTTTAGGGCCAAAAAGGCAGACTAATTCCCTCCAAAAAAGCCCAGGCTAAATTAAAAAAAAAAATCCAAAAATCCAAACAGGTAAGATCCTTCCCAAATCCTTCCCAAAAGGACATGAACACCAAATGCAGTAATAGTAGCATCACATGTGACTTTTTCACTATGTCAGCACTCACAAATAAATGACAAAACATTATACTTTATCGGCACAAAACAAAGTCATTAAGTGTTGAAAGGACGGAAGAAGCCAGAAGTCAAACTACATGCTCCCCTAAACTCCTCTCCCTAGCTGCAGGCTTTAATGCAGAATGTTTAATTACTTGATTGCATGCTATTTCTCCCACAGGCCCCTGCTTCATTGGCATACAGGAAATGAGGAATCCATATTGTCCTTTTCTTCAAGTGGAAAATTCCTCACCAACCTGTTACAGCTTGGCAGAGTTTCAAGCAATTAACAAGATACTTTAAGAAAAATGTAAGCAGCCATAAGTGATGGAGCCATTATCTGTGGGTAGTAAAGGCTGAATGCACTGCCAAATATCAAATGGATCCAAGGTTTTCATCTATTTTTCATTATGGATTCTGATATAAGAAGAGATTAAAAACTTTGGAGTACTTGAAAATTCAATTTTTAATAGGTTTTAAGAGCTCAGCTACTTCACAAACTGAACTCCTAAAACTTTGAGGACATTTCTGAGTGGGGCACCTAGAACCAAAGCTACAGTATGTCAATCATATCATAAATATCAAACTGTAAAGAAAGAAACTGTATTCCCCTGAACTTCACAGATGAAAACTGGGAGGAGCTGTTGATTTCCTTGAAGGCAGGGAGGCTCTGCAGAGAGACCTCAACAAACCAGAGGAACAGGCAATCACCAACCATATGAAGCTGACAAAGGGCAAATGCCAGATTCTACACCTGGGATGAGGCACCCCTGGGTATACGGACAGATCGGGGAATGAGAGGCTGGAAAGCAGCGCTGCATAAAGGGTCCTGGCGGGCAGAAAGATGAACATGAGCCAGCAGTGCCCTGGCAGCCAGGAGGGCCAACACTGTCCTGGAGGACATCAGGCACAGCAGAACCAGCCAGGCATGGCAGGGCATTGTCCCTCTCTGCTCTGCACTGGGGTGGCCTCACCTCAAGTGCTGGGAGCATTTTTGGGTGCCATGATATAAGAAAGAACTTAAACTATTAGAGAGTGCCCAACAGAGGACAATGAGGATGGTGAAGGGCCTTGAGGAGCAGCTGAGGACACCTGGGCTGTTGAGATGGGAGGAGACTGAGGGGAGATCTCATGGCAGTTATGACTTCATTTGGAAGGCAAAAGGATGGGCAGACACTGATCTCTTCTCTGTGGAGACCAGGGACAGGACTTGAGGGAATGGCCTGAAGTTGAGTCAGGGGAGGTTTAGGTTGGGTATTAGGAAATTGTTCTTCACCCAGGGGGTGGCTGGGCACTGGAACAGGCTCCCCAGGGAAGTGGTCACTGCACCAACCAGACAGAGTTCCAGAAGAGTCTGAACAATACTCTCAGGCGCATGGTGTGACTCTTGGGGGTGGTCCTGTGCAGGGCCAGGAGTTGGACTCAATGATCCTTGTGGGTGTCTTCCAGCTCAGCTGATTGTGTGATTCTGTGACTCTTTGCAGGTAATTCTCTATAGCTGAACTTTTTTTTCTGAGGAACCTGCATCAAGAATTCCTATATTATAAGTAATTAGAAAATAGATTACTACAGAAGGAAGCACTGTTAGGGGATCTGTTATTAATTCCATTTTCTAAATGAAGAAAAGTTGAAAACACAACAGCTCCCACCACTGCAATACTCAAAACCCAGAATGGAATCAAGCTACAGGTAACTGAACCATTAATTCAATCAAGTGAATTTATGCATTAGGCTGATGCAATTTAATAATAGCTATGCCATCTTGAGATAATCTTCCACCAAAATGTCAGAGAACACATGCATGGATTGATTTCTGTAATTCAGGAAGCATTTGTGTGTCTGAGATTAAAATAAGAAAAATAATATTTTCTATTTACAATCATACATTCTTATAAACTTGCAACACAAATACTTTAGGCATTAGAAAGATAACAAGAGTGCCCAGTGACAGAAAATATGCAAACCAACATGTAAGCAGATTTCTATATTTACTTTAACAACAACTTTTTTTGCAAAATCTTCCAGTTCTCACGCTAAAAATCTGAAAGATCACACACGGACACTTTATTGATAAAACTTGTCAGATCTCTAAAGTTCAATAGAGGTAACAACGACAAAGAAAGAAGTTCACGGCAGTGAAAAGCTTCAGATATAAATGGTCAGTTATTTCCAGTCCCTAATCTGTATCAACACACAGACATATGCAGCATTGCCTGCACAATGAGTGTGGTAATAAATTCAATAGACGACTGGAGTAAAATGGGACCAATCAGTATTTCAAAACTGTTACCAGCTTCATAGAGGTTAGTTCAGTTAATATTTTCTGAGTTTTATGAACCCACTTCTTGTCTTATTCTACTAGAAAGATTGTATATTACTAAACTGTAATTCTCATTTACTAATGTAGTGCAAGAAAAACATTAATATGCAACTGAAACACCATTGAAAGAAGTGCATACTAAAATTCATTAACATTTCTATTAAGACTTTCAAAGAAATCAGAAACGGGATACCTTTCAGCTCGATTTACACCACCAAAATTAAAATCCCTATACTCAAGTGGATTTTATTTGCCACAAAGATAGATAACTTGTAAAACTACCATTCACCAATAGTATTTTCCCATATTTCCTCAGAATCTTTGGAATTTAAAAATAATCCTTCAAAATAAAATTAAACAAAATCCCACAAAAATAATAAACTAGCCAAAAACTCCCCGCTAAAATTATGCCAGGATATTCATTATAATTAAATATATTTGATTAACATAGCATTAACTATAACTAACATATAATTAATAATAACCAAAACCCTCTAACAACCATAATAAACATTCAATTTTTATATTTAATAATGACGCTAATAAAAGATTAGCTTGCTAGCAGCCATTTCCTTAAAGGTTAATATTTTACTTGATAATTAGGTGGAATGTGTTTTTAAGAAAAATAAATTTTAAAAAAAGGACACAAGATATACATACCACATATGGTTAAAAAGCAAAATTAGGTAGCATTTATATGAATCTATGTTACATGGTTATAGCTTAACCTCTCATCTGGATTTCATGTTTTTTCTGTTTCAGATGCAATTAGTTGTACCAAGCAAAGGCCATATCCTGGTAGAGAGCATGCCAGACTTTCTAATCAGAAAGTACAATAAAACTGTGGATGTAAAAGCACTGTACCTCCAGGTGTAAGGTACCCCTAATTTCAGACTAAGAAGATATGTCCCTCCAGTGGTCCTCCTTTCAGGAAAAGAGATTGCTGAAAAGACAACTGAAAAATTATCTCCATAAAGGAGACAATGTAGGGTAAATCTGCCTTGCATCATCCTTATATATGCTAATTATCTACCCCTCAAATTTTGGGGTGGTAAAACTGTTATATACAAAACATAAAATTTGACATGCACAAGACAGCAGACATCAAAACACAAAGGAAGATGGAGATGCCCTTTGAAAATAAAAATCTCTAATATACACATTCCATCAGGATTTAAATTTAATTTTCCATCATTTCTTTTAAGTGGGAGTATAAACAATTAGAAAATGATGGAGAGGTCTGCATCCCTGTGTGTCACAATACCACAAGGAGTTTCTGTCTTTGAAAATGCAACTGTGCAGCTTTTTTGTACAAATCAAGGCTGCAGATGTGCTTACCATAAATGCACCTCTCTAGATATACAACTTCCCTCTTTCTTCCCTTTGGTACCAGTGCATAAAATAACATAATAAATCTGGAGGCACAGTTTGATTTTATACTATACTGATGTATAAGATATACGGCAACGGATTAACAGTTTTGATTATAAATATGCAGTGCATGCACACCTTCCCTGAAACAGCTGAAGCATGTGAACATAATCAGCACCAAGTTCTGCATAGACCATGCATATTGTGGGTCAATTGTTTTCCTTTTACAGAATATTCTCTTTGAAGATTTCAAGGAATGTATAGTATTTTATCAGGGTTTTTGATGGATGGGAGTCAATCCACATTTACTTTGTCTGAACAAATTCTTATAGGCCTCAAGTACCTGAAGCAAAGCCTTATCTGATTTAATTAGACCACTAAGCTACTTTTGAAGGAAAACACCTAATGTAGAAAACAGATATAAATGAAGGACAAAATAACATCAGTTGTAGTATGGAACATCATGGACGTTGCACAGCTGTTTCTTGCTGTACAAAGGCTTCCAGATCAAGAAGTATACTGACAAAAATAGAGGCATTGAGCTCACACAAGATAGGTAATTTCATTTTCATACCAGTATAGGTTTCTTTATAACTGTATTAATAGAAGCACTTTCCATTAGAATCATGCCTAACTGGGATCCCTGTAGTCCATTTTCCGTATTGGCCCACATTTTTGGTCTGCAAATGCTATGATTATGCTTATTTTCATATAAAACCCTGCCTGTTTAAAATAAAAATGCACCTCATCCTTAGAATCAGCTTTTTCAGACTATTACCTAAGAAAATTCAAGCATTTAACATTATTAATAGTCCAAAGAGATGAAACTAAGAAAACTGGGAACGTGGGGGAAAAAATACCCAAACATGTTCTCGAACACTGAATCAATTACCATCCCCAGCAATCCACTGCTGTAACCTTCATACCCAGCTTGATTCCCGCAAAGCAAAGTGAAAAAAACCAGGAGACACTATCATCAGATTGAAGACTCATACTTAGAATCATAGAATCACAGAATCATTTAGGTTGAGAAAGACATCAATCATTGAAGTCCAACCTTTGACTGAACTTTTTGAACATTTCCAAGGATGGTGACTCCACCACTTCTCTGGGTAGCCCATTCCAATTCTTGATAATCTTTTCAGTGAATAAATTCTTCCTGATGTCCAGCCTCCCCTGGAACAACTTGTTCTTGCTTTCTTTTGTTGTATTGCTGGTTGCCTGGCAGAAGAGACCAAGCCCCAGCTCACTACTTGCAGGTAGCTGAAGAGAGCAATAAGGTCTCTCCTGACTCTTCTCCAGGCTAAATACGCCCAGCTCCCTCAGCCATTTCGTGTAGGACTTGTGCTCCAGACCCTTCATCAGCTCCATTGCCCTTCTCTGGGCATTCTCCAGCACCTCAATGTCTTCCTTGTAGTAATGGGCCCAGAACTGGACAGAGGATTTAAGGTGTGGCCTCACCAGTGCACAGAACAGAGAGTCAATAACCTCCCTGGTCTGGCTGGCCAAACTATTTCTGATACAAGTCAGTATGCCTGGGCACACACTGGCTCATGTGCAGCTGTTGGTGTCCAACACCCCCAGATCCTTTTTTCTCAGGGCTGCTTTCCAGCCCCTCTTCCCTCCTGCCTGTGGTTGTTGTGACCCAAGTACAGGACTCAGCAATTCACCTTATTGAATCTCATACAGCTGGCCTTGACCCATCATCAATCCAGCCTGTTCAGGTCCCTCTGCAGAGCCTTACTGCTCTGCAGCAGATCAATACTCCCAACCCAACTTAGTGTCATCTGTGAACTTACTGAGGGTGCACTCAATCCCCTCATCCAGACCATCAGTAAAGACATTAAACAGGACTGGCCCTAATACTGAGCCCTGCAGAACTTCATAAGGGACTGGCTGCCAGCTGGATGCAGCACTTAGCTACTTAGCTTTGGACACCAGACATAAACTACCACAGCCTGCAAAGTCAGAGGGGGAAGGGCTAAAGTATCAGAATGAGGGTGGGAAGGGGGAGAGAAGGAAACCCAGCATTTTATTCCCATCACCGTTGGAGAAGACAGCATTCTTCTTTCCATGGAACATGTAATAAAATGTACATATGAAAGAAAAAACCCCTTTTTTAATCCAAGCTAGTTTTAAAAGAAAAAAAAAAAAGACTTGTAATGTATACTTAGTAAGAAATTACTAGTAAAATTTCATGAGATGCATAGGAAATACACTGATGACTAAAGCTTAGATAAGTGCAGGTACCATACTTTGCATAAGTTATGATGTGGGGTATGTATTTCACAGCTTAATCATCTTTGGATCTTATAAATTAAGTGTTGCACAGTAAAACTATACCAAAGGGTTTCCTGGAGTTCTAAACACTATTTCAAAATAATTCAATAAGAAAGCATCTAATGGGAGCAAGGGGTAAATGGGATAGGAGCCTTAACAATATTAACAGGTTTGTAGAAACAGCCACGTCCACCCAAAAGCATAATCAAGTAAAGTGATAGCTATGTTATAATCATCAACACAGAAAGTCCCTCTGCATGCTAAGCCTTTATACTTAGATACAAACCTCTGCGCCAGATGTAAAATCTGGCTCCCCTTTTCTGGACTGTACATTCGTGTATGATTTGTTTTCTGTCCATGTGCAATGCAGCAGATTCCCAAGCAGAAGTTTAAACTTTGTGCATCATGAACTGTATTCACTCCTGCAATATTAGATTTTTTGTGACTTGCATTTCTCATAAAAAATATTTGTGAGACTTTGCCTGAAGTGCATTTAAAAATAGACATTCAGATGTTAGCAAAGGCAGATGAAGTGCAATCAAAATATTAGTCTTTATAATAGTATCTTGCCAATCTAAACCTGAATAATGCCACCCCACCATCTTTCTTGTTACTGTTTGGTATTAAAATAAAGCCTCCATGGTCCACTTCACACCACTTAACTGTCAGGAGTATGAATTACTGTAGCAGGTGGGCTAGTGCGGTTTTAAAAGCAATGTAATACAATCAACTGTACAATATCAGATTTCAAGGAACGCAAAAGACATCTAGAGCAAAGGCTGATCCTTAAGCAATCCTAATATTGGCATTAAAGTGTTCAAGATCCCACAGGGACTCTGACCTCAGGCTTTAATTGAAACTTTAAACAAAATATATTACCTATTTAATACAGCTGAGCTGGACTCTGGCCTTTGTAGTGCAAATTGCCATGCCAAACAAATTAATCTGTGTAACCTTAGCATGTACTTTTTAATTTACATCAAAGCAATATGGTATACAGAAAATAAATACCAAGCGAACCTTATACAGCTTGTTGAATAATTATTTTGATTCTAGTTTTAAAGTTTCAATTTTTAGCTGTTTTGGGTTCTCCTAAAAAAAAAAAAAAAGAAAAGCTTTTATTTCTTGGTACAATGCCAGAGAAACATATGGTTTCCTTAGCTGAGTTGTTGCACACCTGGCAAAATAAATCACAGCAACAGGAGACCAAAATCTTCCCTGCAACTTTTTCATATGCACAAACTTAGAACATCTGATGCTGGTATTACAGCCCTGTCTTTTGTACTATGAAAAAAATGCAAAGTCAAATGGATGCATGCTTCTTGAGCCCCAATACTTCTTTTTCCCATTAAGAGGCAAGTTACAGAGTGTTTTAAAGGATGAGAGTCTGTCAGGCAGGCTGACACAGCAGAGGAATGTCACTGGGCCTGTCAGAGCAAAAGGCCAATAGAAGCAAGCACAGGAAAAGAAGTGTAACACAAACAGGGAAAGCAGGAGGTGTAAAGACTTAGCACTGCTGGAGTGTTCATGCTGCTGTACTCAGAG
>WEZZ01013127.1:2877-16109 GCA_013400585.1 Chloropsis cyanopogon
CTCTAGAGGCTTAAGAAGCTTTAGGTCTAGACCCAGAGTCTAAGCACAGTGATAAATATTTCACCTCTATCTCCCTGCTTCAGACTGTGGCAGACAGAGACATTTCTTACAAGCAACAGAACTTTACGTAAGGAACAGAAGGCAATAGTTCCTTATGGACACTTAGCTGAGCACAAACTCCTGGAGGAACAAGGCAATTGCAGATTTCTCATCTCCCATTCCACTGTGGGATATTCTTTATCTTGCTTACACTAGTTTAAATTCGCAGCAGTCCACAACTAGCACGCAGACAAAACAACATACTCTTTACACACATAGTTCATTTCCCAGAGAGATAATCAAGGAAAACAAATGAGCCGGTAGCAGATGTGTCATATAATGCACCACTGCAGCAATACAGACAGGGTAAGAGCCCATCCAGAAGTCATCTGCAATAAATCTTTCCTAATTATTTCTATGTAACTTAAAAACTCCTATATATCTAGCATGAGATTTTAGTGAGTGACTCACTTGAACAGAAATCTAATACAAATGATATTAAAATGGAATTACAGCTAAAAATTCTAAACTGGAATTACAGCTGATTGTGCTCAGAGATGCAGTACTAGAGAGAACCTAAAAGAATTAGGCTGAAGTTATTAAACATCAAGTAAAAAGGGCCAATTTGTGTGAATTATGTGAAAAAGAAACAATGGATATGTGCACATGCACATACATATCGCATCAGTGCTTTCCAACAATCACATATTCTTTTTGTAGATTATTTTAAGAAATAAATAAATCAGGAGGGATCATTACTTACTGTTTACTTAGAGTAGAAATTAACGAGCATTTCTTGGAAAGCTCCAGTGTTCAGCATAGCTGAAGACTCTAAGACAGATATGTTCAACCAAGGGTGTACATTATTTATCAGCTAAAGAAAAATGGTAGGAAATATTTTTATAAAAGGACCATATCTTTTAGAAATAAAATATCACAGTTTAAGTATTTAATTTCCTAAAGTTTTGGCCAAAAAATATAAAGATTCTTACTGTGAATGCTCATTTTTGCCTTTCCATTTGCCAAGACCAATAGAATTTAATCTTCACACACTTTCTATCAATTGAACTTGTATACTATTGAATGTCCAATGAGCTCCAACATATAAGTAGTTCTTGTTAAAAGAATGTTACTCCTTCTTACCTGTTTGATGTCATTTTTCATCTGACAATATATGTCAAACAGATAAACAAGACTACTCATAGTCAGATAAATTTTGGTTACTAAAGATAGCTTTTTGAGCCAGCTTATTGGGAAACCCCAAAATTGAAATCTTTGAAATTCAAATCTTTCTTACTCTGAAAAGGCCTGAATAGGATCAGCCTTGTAATAGCAGTATGGGTTTTGATTTTAAAACCACTGTGTACAGATGGAACTATGACTCTATAATATGTGGAGTAGCAATCTCACAAAAACGTTTTGTCTATGCACTTGCATAACAGCATCAGCAGCTGGTGTACTCTTCAGAATCTCTCTCTTCTGGACAACAAAATAAAATCTGGAAACTTACAGAATTAGCTTTACAAGTTTGCAGAGCAACTTGTAAGAATAAACAAAAAAATATGAAATGTTGCAAGATAAGTTCAGAAAACTCTCAAGGATATATTTCTGAGCTCACGCGAAGGTTCTCAGAAGAAATACTCTAAATGGTTCTCTAAAGAAATATTCTAAGTGGTTCTCTACTTTACCTGTCCTAACTCTGTTTCCCTTGATTAAAATTTTATGCAAATACAATGATACAGTTTGAACACATTCTTTTAATGCCCATGGCCAGGAAACTCCTGGGGAAAGAGTGGGACATAAAGCTGGAACACTATGGCTTGGAAGATGAAATGGGAAAGAACTGTGTTTAAATCACATCCCAAGGCTCTTCTTCTGGCAGTAGGAGTAGGCAACTACCAGACCCATCCACTTGGAAGAGCCCCTGTACAAATTACTGCCTACAGAAGGGACCCTAGCAACAAGTAAGAACCCCAGTATTGAACTGTTGAATTTACTGTTGGCTCATCTAACTGATTCACAGCATCTTTTTCCTCTGGTCGTCTTGCCTGTGCTCTTTCCTTTTTCTCACTGTTGGAGTCTCCTTGTTGTTGGTCAGCTTGTCCTGATGTATTTCTCTCCCCTTCTATATCCCTAACTCCAGGGACTCCCTAAAGTTTGAAAACTATTGCATTAGGATACCTCTTAAACTTCCAATATCAGAGTTGTAATTCAGACCTTGATACTTTTTTCCTTCTGCTATAATTTTCTTCCAGTCTTCGGCAGTGTATCCCTGCCTGTATTTTTGTTTTGTTTTGTATTGTTTATGTTCCTTTACAAGCGCTTCTGCTGAATTGTTCTTTCTCAGCTTTGGCTTTTTCCTCTCTGACACAAGCTCTTGGTGCATATAACATCTCCCTGTCCTCTAGAATCAGCACCTCCACCCCATCTCTCAACAGCAGACCATTGATTCACATTGTCTCATCCTTTTCTCTCATTAGAAGTTCTGTCTCATCTTGTTTTAAAAGCACTACGAGACAATTCTAGAGATAACTAAAAAAGGAACTTGTAAGAGCAGGGTTTTCTCATACAGCACCCAGAAGCTGGAGGAGGAGAAGGATGGAAAGAAAGGCTTTTTTGGTTTTACAAATATAGACAAGAAAAACTGAAGATGCTTCCCAGACTAAGAAAACACAGGGATAGAAAGCTTTAATTTCATATTCAGTGATTTTATTTCTGCTGCCCTTTATAATCATTCTATTGAATGATACATCTCAATCTGATGTTCAAATTCAAATGGTGTTTACTTTATTCCACTACAGTGTTTGACACTTATCTCATACATTCATGGTAATTAATTGAAATTTCACAGAAATTAAATTAGCAAAAAGCAGCCATAAAGTAAGATCCAGTTGCCTATTTTCATTTCTCTTTTGCTTACAGATTTGCTTCCTCTGTTTTTCATCTAAGAAGTGGGGCAGCAGAGAGTATCACTTCAACAAAATAAAAGATAAGCAAAGGGGTGGGTTTTTAAATAACATTTTAGAAATCTCCACAGCAAGCCTGTTAAGCAAAGCAGAAGAGACTGTAAAATAGATGTTTTGAAAGGGTTATTAAAAATTATTACAGGAATTGAAAGCCATTTCCTTTTTTAAATAAATGTAAATTATTGGCAGGAGGATCACTACACTTAGGAGCTCTATAAACATTCCTACACCTAAAGGGTTATAAACACATACCACTCTCATCTAAGACATCTTTCCTTCCACTGCAAGCTCACTAATTTTTTTTTCAAGGTTTGGTGCCACTGGAGTGCAGTGTAAAATTGTGGCTATTGGCCTTTTTACACACTGTTCCTGATTTAACAGAGCAGTTTAGAAGGTCAAACAGAAAAACAATAACTTAAGAAAATAGCAATCTCTGTGGCTTTGAAATAAAGAAGAAAAAAAAAACCACCAAAAAAAATCAGTGCCAAAATATTTATCTCCTCGGTTCATGAAGCCATAAAATAAGTACAGCACCGTGAATCATCTCAAAACTTCAAAGCTTGTATGCCCAGTGTACCATTTTAGGGCTATTAAGTTGTACAGCTACTGTACTTGTAGTAAATAGTTATACAAGATTGTAGCAGCACTGCCAAAGATTTCACCCTTGCAACAAAATTTCCTTAAAGCTACACTCTTTACCATGAGCTCACTGCATGAACTCCTAATGTCTCTTACCATCTCAAGAGATTCTGCACCAAAAATGTTTGGTTGATTACACTGAAAATGCCAGCTTCATTTAGAAAATACAGCACTCCACATAAGACATTAAACTAAATACACAGTAAGTGAATAAGGAAATACACTAAGTTAACTCCTTTGACATAACAGCATTTCTGTAGAAAAGCAGAGTAATGATTTTACTATTTTTATTAAAGACTATTCTGAATGTGGTACTATAACCCCAAGATGTTATGTAAGTCAAAAACATAAAAAGGCATATCTTTCAGGAATATGTGGTTCAGAAATGAACATTCATCTACACTGATACCTTGCACACGAGATTTTTAGTGATTTGTCCCAATTAAATGGTAAAAGGCTCAATTTACATGTAAAGTCTAGCCCACGACAATCTGTTTGCACCCACCACATGTGCAGCTGCCAGCTATTCCAGCTGGCTGGGGCAATCAAAAGGCACCATCAGTATCTTACAGGGGCCACCTGGAAGGACTGCAGCCTAAATCCCTATTAGGCCATCTAAAGAGTAAGCCATCCTGACTCTTTGTTTATGTCATAGGACACTGTACAAGATTTTTGTTCATTTAATCTGGAAAACCCACTTGTATTAGTGGCCAAGGTTTTTAAAAAAAAAATTTAAAACAAGCTTTTATGTACTTGGGATACTATGAATTGCAGTCATAGGGGAACTTGGTTCTGACCTCAGACAAAAATCATGTTATATCTAGGTATTGAATATAGTTTTTGAGGTTATGCATAAGAAGCTGCCACAAGTTCTCTTTTCCCCAGAAACTGTTTAACACCACCAAGTTTGCAGAGCCAGTTTAAGCATGTTTGAACTGACACTGAATTAGTTGCAATAAAGATTGAGACCAGTTCTGACCTTCCCAATCAGGGCATGTCTGCAAAGATACTCATCTCATTTTGAAAATTTTCCTCAGCATTTCTTTATAACAAAAGCTTTCATACATTCTTTTACACCATCTATCACAAATTACATTGTGTTACTCAATTTTGTAGAATAGTTTCACTTTTATCCAGTACATCTAATTAGCTGTTTCTTCTTCCCTGCCCACCTATCTATATCATCAGAAAGACTGGCTGACCGAAACCTATTCTTTAAAGCCTACACAGCAAAATAAATTCCAAAAGTGTTCCTGAAAGTCTTTACAATTTTTGTAAGCTGTATCTTCATTGCTTTTCTGCTCTGTTGATGTAAATTTCTTCCTTCCTCAAAAAATGTAATCTTTTTGGATTTCAGCAAAGCTTTCAATACTCTCTCACAGTATGCTTCTGGACAAAATATCCAGCACAAAGCTGTTTTCATACTTTAGTTCAAAGATGAGTAATTACTTTTAGCACTAGAAGTTCTTTTCATTGATCAACATTCAAAAATAAAACTACAAATATGTTCTTCCAAAAAAGTCCTCGGGCTTCACTAACCAGTTTAGTTTTGGGGTTGGGATGTAGGCTAAAGTGTGTGTGTGCGTTCAGGGATTGTACAAAGGAATTGTTTAAATTAACCACTGTTCGTAACATCATGCAGTGGGTGAGCACCTGGCTCATGGGTGGGGCACAAAGGGTTCCAGTGAATGGGGTGACATATGGCTGGTGACCCTGGGGTTGTGGGGTTCCACAGGGCTCCATCCTCTGCCCTGTGCTCTTCTACATCTTCATAAGTTACTTGGACACAGGACTGGAAGGGATACTGAGCAAGTTCACAGCCAATACAAAACTGGGAAGAGCTGCTGACTCCCTTGATGGCAGGGAGGCCCTGCAGAGAGACCTCAACAAATCAGAGGTCTGGGCAATCACCAACCATAAGAATTTCAACATGGGAATTGCTGGATTCTGCACCTGGGACTGGATTGCTGGATGTACAGACAGACTGGGGAGTGAGATGCTGGAGAGCAGTGCCACGGAAGGGGACTTGGGGATCCTTATCTTTGGCAAGTTGAACATGAGCCAGAAGTGCCGGTAGCCAGGAGGGCCAAGCCTCTCCTGGGGGGCATCAGGCACAGCATGGCCAGCCAGGCAAGAGTGGGAATTGTCCTGCTCTGCTCTGCTCTGGGGTGGCCTCACCTCGAGTGCTGGGGGCAGTTTTGGGTGCCACAAGATAACAACATCAAGCTATTGGAGAGCATGCAAAGGAGGGCCATGAGGATGGTGAAGGGCCAGGAGGGGAAGCTGTATGAGAAGTGGCTGAGGTCACTTGGTCTGTTCAGCCTGGAGAAGAGGAGACTGAGGGGAGATCTCACTGCAGTCTTCAACTTCTTTGTGAGGCCAGATGAGGGGCAAATACTGATCTGTGTGGTGACCGGACCCAAGAGAATGGCCTGAAATTATGTCGGGGGAGGTTTAGGTTGGTATTAGAAAAAGATTCTTCACCCAGAGGGTGTTTGGGCACTGTAACAGGCTCCCTAGGGCAGTGGTCACAGCATCAGCCTGACAGAGTTCAACAAGCGTTTGGACAATGCTCTCAGGCACAGGGTGTGACTCTGGGGGATAGTGCTGTGCAGGGCCAGGACTTGGACCCAATGGTCCTTGTGGGTCCTTTCCAATACAGCATATCCTGTGATTCTGTGATCACTATGAAATATTATTTCAACTCAGCCACTCATACAGACTTTACTCCTTGCTTGCCTGCACCCTGCATTTAGGTAAATTAACTTGCACAATGTTTCCAAGGCTTAAGTGTGAGTAGAGGAAGCTGTTTCCTGCAACTGCTTTTTTCTCTATTGCTAAAAAGGATACTCACTTTTTAGGGAAAAAAAAGATATTCTTACCCTTGATCCTGAAGCTTGAAACCCTAGTAAATTAGCTGAAAAAATAACTGAGTGGATTTCCACAATGATGTTACACCAAATACGTAACAAAGTTATTCACTTCCCCTGTTCATGAATAAAGTATACAAAAATCCTTTCTAATTAAGCTGTATAGTATAATTCCTAGTAATAATGGAGTAGTAAATGGCAACATGCTGTGGGGGTGAAAACACAATTTAAATTGTCAGACACATTTCCATTAATGTATATGTATTCCAAATATATTCCAGGGGAAGAAAACTTTGGCAAGCAAAGACCCAGTCTTTGAAAGATGATCAGTGNCTACAGATCAGTTCTTCTAAAATTTAATATCAGCAACTGGGTACACCCAACCATTCCTAGAGATCAAATAAGATATTAAAAGTTATATATATTTAAGCACCTAGATCTAAACTTCTTATTCTCAGAGGCCTCAGTTGTAGAGGTAGGTAAACAATTGGACCTGAATTCTTTTAAATCAACTTTCTAAAACACTTAATTTCTGCTTTTGTTCATGCATACTGTTCTCCAGGCCACAACATCAAGAACCAGCTAGGTGTCCAGCACTTTCAGAACCCCCAAACTCTTTTTTTCTCTCTGTCCTGCTTTAGGTATAATTGTTGTTTTCCTTTGGTATAATTGTTTGTGTAATGCCTAATAGATCAAACTATGAATGGGAAAGGATTTTTGTTTTTTAATTCTAGCCAAATTTCAACAGCTCTATATTAAACCTCACCTGCTGGATATACATGGTCAAGTCACTGGGCTTGGTTCCTTCTTAGCTATTTTGACAATTAATGTGAATTTAAATGTAAAATACATTGGATATACACAAACAGTTGATAACCTTATACATTTGATTTTTCAGTGTCAGACACTTTCTTAAAATTTGAAGTTTATATTTGGTAAACCAAGCAATTTTTTGATCATTGCCAGTTTTAATCACCTTGCAACAGGCAGTTCTAGAGAGATTTCGGAATAAAAAACAGATCTGGGTTCTCTGACAATGTTATTTCATTTCTAAACACATTTCCATTAATTACACTCTCAAAATCAAAAGTCATGGAAACCAAACGTTTCCTGTTGGACAACAAAATGAATTTAGATTGTGGTATATTCATGTTGAATTTAAATTAATTTAACAGACCCAGACTAATTGTATCTCTAAAAATCCATAGAAAGGTGATTTGAATTTATCTGTTTTGATAGTGAATAGCTTTAACACTATGTACATAGGTTCATTTTTTTCAAACCATTTTTGTAACAGCATGATGCAAAACATACCTAAAATAACAGCAGAACTGCCCTTGACTTGAACAGAATGTAGATCAGGCTTCAACCACCATGACTTTGTCAAGAATAAAATTCTCAAGTGATTTCTTACAAGATACGATGAGAAATGAAACACACACAGGTTCTCATTGATCATAGCTGGAGCCCACAAAGTGACATGTGAAAAGTGGCTGAAAGGGAACTCTTAAGGACTGGAAAAGACACGGTTATTGATTTACCAGGAACAGTCTTGCCAAGTTTAAATGAAAGAAAACAGAAAAATGGCATAGCCTGGGTGTAATTCTTCTGAGGTACCGCACTATGTGAGTGAGAGCTGTGTGAGTCGTCCCTAGCATCCCTTCCTAAAGCATCTACATAATTTTAATTAAATAAATGGCTACAGTAAAAACTTGAAAGATCAGAACTCCAGTGAATTATGAAGTATAAATTACCATGTATGCCAGTATTTTTACCAAGATACAACTAAGACACGTGCAATAAATGTCTTACAAATTTGTAAATCTTATGAAGAATATTTGTGTAGACTGAAACTTTGAAAGGTAATGAACTTTAACTACAAAACTTATATTGATTAATTGAACTGCATGAATGAATATATAACATACAGTCAAAGAAAAACGTTACGTATTTCCCACAATTCTGTGATTCCTTTTGGGAAAAGAGGGAATCACGATGCACCAAATATAATTCCATACTAAAACTGTCATTCTGGATTTTTTTTTCAAACCCAAAATTCATGAAAGATCTGTAATTCACAGTTGAAACTATAACCTGGCAACTAAATAAATCATAGAAATACTTACAGGCTTAGTAGTGATACTGAATTTATGGCTTACATTACATATATGAGAGTAACCCTTTTCTAAGGGGACCAAAATATTTAACATAATTTGATTAGATCAAATTGACTAGATTTGACCAATAATTTCTTTCAACCTGTAATTTTGCTGAGTCTTGTATGGAAAAAAAAAAGGATTTGCAAACAAAAAACTGCCCAACATTCCATAGAGTGGGGAACATACCTTTTCTCGAATAAATCTTTCGTCAAATGTCACTTACATTGCACTATAGGATTTTATTGACCAATATAACATAAACTTTGTTTAATGTTGTAAATTTTGTTAATGTATCTATAATTTAATGAACAAATTGAATTAAATAAGAATAGGTGGTCAGAAAATCAGTACGTGGGGTTTTTTTTTTTCTTCTTTGTGATCTACAGGTTTTATAGTTGACTAGGGCTTTGTTTTCCTTACCTGGAACTCTCTTTGCCCAGTTGATCATGTGCACCAGTTCTCTGTCTGCAAGGTTGGTCAACAGGGTCATCATAGAGGCTTCGTTGAATGGTCTGTTTGGGTCATATTCAGAATAAACTAGGGGTGGCTCAGCTTCCAGCAAGGCACTGACCATTTGTTCTGCCGTCAGGGACAGGGCTGGGCTGTTCTTCTTGTTATGTTTCACCACCAGTGGACTTGTCCAAAGGGTGGGAGCTCGCAGCTCTGTTGAAGAAGCCTCTCCATTCCTGGAATCCTGCTCCTCTCTTTGGCGTTTTTGTTTCATCACTCGCCCACCTCTGCGGTCTTTCCGGATTCCTAGAGACACACAAGAATATCATGAACTCCTTTCCTTGAACTTAAGTATTACGTACACTTGGCTTCAGTCAACAGCAGATGCTTTTGATAGACCCGGGCAGCATTGACTCTTGATTTATTTTCTGAAGACTTCTTCAGGAGTCTTACACCAGTAGTTGGCCAGAAAAACTATTTTTTTTAAAGTACAGTGTCAGGAATAGTGCACTCCTTCCTAAAATTCAGATCACTTGGGCTCACACAGAAATCTAGACTAGTGACACTGCACAGCTGCCTTAGCCCCACCAAAGGAAGTTGGTTATTGGGAATAAATAAATATTTCTTTATTGCCCAAAACTTCAAATATGTCCCAACCTGTAGCAGACCATTATTCTATAAATTATCAATGATAAATTCATGATGTTGGTGGGTCAGACAGATCACAGAAGTAGCTCTCAAAAACTATCTAGAATATTTTGCTTAAGGTCACCAATTATTTTAATTAAACATCACCCTATTATGGAGCCTGTGATCTTCAAAATTATACGAAAAACACTCAAGAAAGTTCCCATTATAAGATGAGTTTATACAGCAATAACGAATGCCATTTAAGTGGATAAGTGTAAGTATGAAAAGGAGAGATAATTATGACCTCAGATTCTAATGTGGGAGACCTACTGTCAGAAGGCTGAAATAAACCACAACAGAAACCATTATTGTCATTACTGCACATTTCTGCAATGTGCTTTGCACTGTATGACCCTGAACCTTAGGATATTATCAAGTCAGCCATACCAATTCAAACAACATAAGACCTTTGCAGTGGAACAAAATCTCCCTTTGTGGAAAGGTTACAAGAAAAATACAAGGATAAAGCCCACGTGGACTCCAACCATAGAGGGAAGGTTAAGTCTGGCTCTTAAGTGGAGGAGTAACAGGCATTTTGAGACTGAGTCAAAAACCTAAATCCATCATCAAGTGGAGGCAAGGGAGGACAACCAAGTAATAAGGAAAGCACACAAGGAATTGAGATATGAGAAGGCAGCTTATGATGCAGCTTATGCTGGAGTTCTCATGCAATAGGAAAAAGCAGCACTAGTCCCAGCTTGAAATGCAAAAGTATCTACTTCTAAAAGAAGAGAATAAAGATGTAAACCATTCAAGAAATAGGGAAGAGAAAACATTTAAAACAAAACCAAACCAAAACAAAAACACTTGCAAGCAATCAGTACAGTACAGTACATGGTTGGGGAAAGGGAAACACAACATTTGCTCAGCTCTCTTCACACCAAAAAATTTCAAACCTTTACAATCCCATTCTTTGTTGGCAGCATTTTCATCTCACATACAACATGCTTTCATATAAGTGCTGGTCCTTTTCAACCTCAAAGAAACAGGGAGAATCTTTAAATCTCTTTTCCTCTTTCTTGAACTATGAATTCAACATTGAATTAGTATTTGGAGATTAGGCATTTTACGTTTAATTCATTCAAAATGTAGTGGGGTTTGTGATTCTATTCCATTAATCTATTCAGATAAAGGGAGTTCAATAAATCTCTCATCACTCCTATTACTTAACCTATCTACATTCTCCCATTCACTAAACTATTTCTAAGCCAAAACTCTCAAGTGTGTTGCTGTTCCCATTTTTCATTCAGCAATGCGAATCTTTACCACTAAACAGTTTCTGTTAAAGAGAGGCAGGGAGATTCTTGTTATTCAGAAAAACATAAGACTTATTCTGGCAAATTTTCATTGTAGAGATATTCTCACTGGTAACTTCCTTGCAATACTCAATCTATCTGCTCTATCTGTAGCAGATATTTTTGTTGTATGCTTTGTATCAATTTAATGTTTCTGAGTTAAATTGCCCTGTGAAACATGTATATATAATCACATGAACAAGCCCACAGAAACTAAAGCATTTGTTAACTTTCTCACATTCCAAATTTTATAGCTGCTTATCTAGAAATTTTCTTTCAAAAAGAAATCATCCTTGGGGTCTGTGGTGTTCAACATAGTCATAAATAGATAGGCTGACATAATTCATAAACAAGAAGTTGGGGTTAGAAAAATACTATAAAAACATCAGATAAGTTTAGAAAGTAAATAGAAGGCTAGAAATTACTAGGAAAGGAAGGGAGGACAGAACAACTTCATAAATCACAGAGTTTATTATCGTGAGGCACACTACAGTGAACACTGCATGCAGTTCTGTTCTTCCCAAATTAAAAAGAGATATAAAAANTGGAAGATCAGAGTTTTTTGGGGTTTGCTTTTTACTTAGTCCATCCAGGCCTGCCTTTTGAAGTAAAACAAGGATGTGATGAGGATTTTACTTAACAGAGGAAAGGCGGCAAATGTAAGCAAATTTAGCTGTTTACAAATAAACCAGATGTTAAATTTGAACAATAGTATTATTTTTAATTAGTCTGAAAGCCTACCACTGGCTTTTCTTCACCTTAGAAAAAAAATAAAAAGTGTGTATTAAGCAAAGCTGAGCATAACCAGTTTGGAGGAGATGCCTCCCACAAATTTATTTTTTGCATTTTTATTTCAGGATTTAAAAAAAAAATTAACCAACCAACTGTAGCAATTTTAGTACTGGATTTTGTAGAGACTAAGTCTGAAAAAAAAGTCAGTAAGACTATGCATTCCTTCTGCATCACATCACCAGCTTTTATGATCACAGGTAGAAAGGTCTCTGAATCTGTATAAGTATCATGTTCATCAGAGATTTATAGAACTTACTACTAACTCTTTACCTATGGCCTAGATGGACAAGCAACAAACTTATTCATTTTCTTGGACTCAATAGGAGTGAGTATCTCTCTGAAAAAAGCAAGCGCTCCCAAATCTCCTTCAACTTAATCAAATTTTATCTCTGTTAAAAAGAGACAATAGTGATGCACAGCCACTAATTCCAAAAAAGGCAACTCTATCAAACTACAATTTCTTTGCCAAAAGTGCAATGATTCTGTAAGGGTTTTTTAAATATATGAATGCATCACTTTTAATTCAATAGTTCAGCCAATAAAGGAGCCTTAATTGCCAAGTGTTATGGAAAACCGTATTCTAGCAAAAATTGAAGTACTATGCATCTTGCAAGGGCTCTAAAACAATTTCCACTTGAGTTTGAAAGCTGCGAGAACCAAGATTTTCAAAGGCAGTTTTATAAAGCTTCATATGTAAATTGAGTCAGACTTTTGGACATGGAGACAGGTTTCAAAACTGCTAGGTAATTATATAATCAAATCATTAGAACCTGATCAGCAGTAAAATTGCATATGGACAAAAAAATTGCATATGACACTGCCATTGCAGGGGAGTTGGAACTAGATGATCTTTTTTCCAACTCTATGAGTGTGTGCTTTTGCAAGAAATGTTAACCATATTAAATATTTCCCTGGTGTTTTCCCACATGTCATCAAAACAAAATAAAAAATAAATTCCAGATCATTAAAACAAAAGATCTAAAATTAAAAATGCACTGAATGAGCATTGAATCTGAGCTATACAACAATCTTTTTTTTCCTACCTATTGCTAATAAAAAAGCTCTACTTGTATATGTTCGTATAAAATACTCAAGAATATTTAGAAGAAAAGAAGGAGACCAATTAGAATCAAATTTGCTTGGCTGTGTGTGAACTACAGAATAATACATTTTAGATTTGAAGATACAGGTATAATCTCAAATTTTATTCAAGTTAAACATATTCCCTGTGAACTGGTTTGTATAATATTTTTCAATTTCTTTCTTGTTAGAAAGTTGGTCAATCAACAACAGTTTGTAGCCACAATTATTTTCTTGGTTTTTTGTTTGTTT
>WEZZ01013129.1:2894-14923 GCA_013400585.1 Chloropsis cyanopogon
AAAAAAAAAAAACAAAACAAAGGGGAATGTGTCTACACTTGCATGCCAAATAGAGCTATTGTCGGGGGGAATTGTGTTTGCTTGCATACAAAACAGAGCTATTACAGGGTGGGGGCTGTGTTTTCCTTTTATGTAGCAAAATAAAATGCTTTTCCATCAGAATCAAAATGCTTTGCAAGAGTTATTTTCCACTGAACTTTAACCTGTATAATCCTTCTTGTCCAGTGTTTACTGTTTGCCAAAGGGAGAGTGGAGTGCAAACACAGAAGCATCTCCCACCTGAGAAACAGAAAAGGGCAGCACAGACACTTCACTTCACCACAGCCCCAGACTCCCTAGACTGTGATCTTCCACAGACCTACTTGCCAGGAATGACCTTCATGCTCCACAAAAAATCTTTGTAAATTTTGTAATCCATTCTGGTGAAAGGAATGGGAAGGAGAAGACAAATTCTGTTGTACGGGAAAACTGTTTCCTAGTCAGCTCAAATACAGGCTAATGAAATTGCATCTCTCAGGAATTAGGTCTCCCATTTGCTGGTTCTGCTTGGTGATAATTGTGCATCTAGGCAGGTTTGAGAATGGAAGTATCGTAACCATTTATTTCATATTTTCTCTCTCTCCCTGAATATTTTAAGTTTCCCCAGTGATTGTTACTGTCTGCAACATATAAGAGTTAGGAGAGAGATCTTCCATGACTAAACTAAACCTATCTTTTAGGTTTATCTGGGCATGTTCCTGCAAAATGATTGCTTTCTGTCTCTGACTTGACAGGAATAGGTATGTTCCCAGTAGTGGTGAAATTTCTTGTCTCTGGCTATAAAACCCTCAGGGACTTTGTCCTAAACTTAAAAATGAATAGCCCAAGCTTCAGTTATAATTAACTCCAAACTTCAGTTATTATTAACTCCAGCTCCTTGTTAAAGAACATAAATATATGTATTTTTATATTAATTTCATTTTGCTGCTTGATATATATCAAAATGCAATTTCTGTAAATGTCTTTGCATTGTTTTACTTCCATAGTAGGGCAAATAACAGATTTGCTTATAAGGCTAACTTAAAACTTAAATATAAAGGAGTGAATATTATGTCAAGCTTGCCATCTGCAAAGCTACAGCAAAATATATTTAGTGTAATAATGAGGGCAGACTGGAAAATCTGGTCTAATCCATTTAGTATCCAGTTAAATTCAGAGAATCAAAAAATGGTCATAAGCATCTTTGTGATTCCCTGATCTTTGCTCATTACACAGCAGGCTGGACCCAAATTTCAACTTGAAAGACATCTGAGACTGTTCCTGTATGACTTTGACTGCCAGAAGACCATTCTGGCGCCACAGGAGAGTGCAGTACAACATCAAGTCAGCTACTCCCTCTTTTCTATAGGTACACAAAAGGAGTCCTGAAAGAAATGGTTTAAGGCAGCTTCAAGCTTATTTTGAATCTTAAAGACCTACTGATTTAGTTGTCCTGACTGTAATTCCTGCTCTGAAGATTCATGCTGGCTGTTGTCCTTTTTTTCTGTGCATCGTTTTTTCCAAGACACCAGCAGCATTGAGCAGTATTTCCAGACAGCCTTTGAGTTTATATTCTCAGTAACCTGGAAGCATCTTGACAAGGAATAGTCTTATCTCAATCTATCAGACAATTACTGATCCTATGTCAGCACGGAGCCAGTGTGCAGGAGTCCCTTTATGTCCCGCAAATGCCACCAGCTGCCATATGTTATCTTTATTCTCCCCGTAGGGAATGGGGTATAGCTGGAACATATCACTGCTCACTGAAAGGTGATGATGATGTCCAAAATGGGCTCTTAACTTGACCCCTGGTCTCCAAATGTAGGTGGTTGCCTGGTGGGCTGCAGCCAAGGTGCTGGGGAGCGGCAGGAGGTCCCTTCTTTTTCTGTCAAGTGTGAGTGGGTGGGCCTGAAAAAAAACCTAGAAGGAGTTACCAGCTCTCAGTAAATAATTTTAAACTGTGGGCCCAGTTTTCCTGTTGAGCTTTGCCAGTAGCCCTGGAAGGAGTGCAAGAAGTGGACACTGAGACACACAGGCTGGTTGCAGCCCCACAGCACTGAGGTTGAAGGTGTGGGATGGGAGAATCATAGAATCATTTGGGTTGGAGATGACTCCTCAGATCATGAAGTCAAACTGCTAACCCAGCACTGCCAAGTCCACAACAGAACCATGTCCCCAGGTGCCACATCTACATGTCTTTTAAACACTTCCAGGCCTTGTGACTCTAGCACATTCCTGAGCAGTCTGGTCCAGTGCTTGACAACCCTTTCAATGTAGACATCTTTCCTGATATCCAATCTATACCTCTCCATTGCAACTTGAGGTCATTTCCTCTCATCCAATCATTTGGTACCTGGGAGAAGGGACCAACCCTGACATGGCTACACTGGCCTTTCAGGCAGTTGTAAAGAATGATAAGGTCTCCCCTGAGCCTCCTTTTCTCCAAACTGAACACCCGCAGCTCTCTCAGCCACCCCTCATCNTTCCAGGCCTTGTGACTCTAGCACATTCCTGAGCAGTCTGTTCCAGTCGTTGACAACCCTTTCAATGAAGACATCTTTCCTGATATCCAATCTATACCTCTCCATTGCAACTTGAGGTCATTTCCTCTCATCCAATCATTTGGTACCTGGGAGAAGGGACCAACCCTGACATGGCTACACTGGCCTTTCAGGCAGTTGTAAAGAATGATAAGGTCTCCCCTGAGCCTCCTTTTCTCCAAACTGAACACCCGCAGCTCTCTCAGCCACCCCTCATCAGACTTGTGCTGCAGACCCTTCAACAGCTCTGTTGCCCTTTTCTGAACACTCTCCAGCACCTTGATGTCTTTCTTGCAGACAAGAAATTCCCTGTGAGAGAAGCTGGGCTGTGCATGGCCAGGGCTGTTCCTTCCCATTGCTTAGCTTGGGATTTCGCTTAGACATCTCCTTTAATCCACTAACCATCCATGCACAAAAAGTTCTTATCCAAGGTTAATTTGGTCCTTTCAGACTAAGTTTGTTGGTTTGTGCACAGCTACAGGCAAGATTTCCCCTCAGACTGTGAACATTCGCTCTGCTGAGAGGATTTAGGCTAAGTCATGCAAGTGCTGACAGACCTCCAATATTTTTACACAGTTTCCTTAAGTGCCCCGAAAGTGATTTAATTTTTCCCACTGTGGGAGGATTCAGGCCTTGGTTTGATGCAGGTCAAGGACTCAGAGGCTCACAGATTACCCCAGCACTGGCAGTGGCTGGAGGTACCAACACCGCAAGGGCCACCTCAGTGTGATTAACACTCTCATGCTATAATGTAACAGACTGTCGCAATGCTCGTCTCCAGCTGCTGAATGCAAACATAGCTGGGTTTGAAAAACTTCAGACCTTGGTCAATCTTGGGGATTGGTACCCTGTGTCAAACCTACTTTGGAAAAAAGCCACAGCTCCACTGCAATTGTCCCAGTGACTGTACAATCAAGATGTGACATGCACACCCTGATGCCAAAGATCCAAAAACATGGTATATACTCTGTGGTGCTTTGGGATACCTTTGCTGGTAAAGGGAGTGTCTTTGAGTGCCAAATGGCAGCTGATCTTCTGGATCTTGTTAATTTTTGGTGCACATCCAGCCTTGTTCTTGCGCAGGAGTGCCTTGATTCATTACTAGCTATTGAAACAGTGCTCAACCTTAGCTCTGAGGCTGTCCTTCAGAACATGGATTTGCACTCACAGGTGTTGCATTTTAGCTCTTCTTTGGTCTGTATCTGTTTCTGGTCCCCTTTCCCTCCTAGGTTCAGTAAGCTGAGGTCACAGAGCATTTGGCTGTTCACACCAAGGGGCCTAGTGACCCAAATCCACATGGATTTCCAAAATATTTCTAGTAATTTTTGGCATCTGTGTTCAAGTCTGGATTACTTGTAAGTGTGTTAAATTCCTTGCATAACTTAAAGCAAACACAGAGCTGATGTTTCCAGGATCCGCTTTAGAAAGTTTAGGGAAACATGAGGAATGCTGCAAAAAGTGGGAGTAATTTCAGGCTCCTTAGGAGTTAAAGCCTCCACCACAGCCAAGAAATTCTTTAAGCCAGAGCCAAAATTTTTCCTGCATATCTGCTACCATATAATAATATAAATAATGTATTGAAAAAGGAAAACCAAAATCCTGTCTGGAAAGCATCAAAAGAGTTGCGATGTGCAGAACAGTGTGGGACAGGCCTGAGAAGTACCTGGAAGGGACTCACAGGCTGCATAAGCCACAGCAGCAGTTGCTGCTTTTTTGTCTTATCATGACATTACAGATGAAGCATTAAACCCAAGTCTTCAGAGATTTCACCCCAGATTTCTGACCCTGGATCCCATCTCCCACTTCCACCTGTGGAAAAAGTGGCCAAAATCTTTTTGCACTCTTGAGGCAACCTGATTAATTTTTACCAGCACTGCCAGGAGGTCACCCTGGGCCATCCCTAGATAAGGGTGTGAGGTAATGTCTACCAGTGTGTAGAGTCATGGCCATAGCACTGTAGGGAAATAACTGGAGTGATCCAGAAATAACAGAACTGGAGATCCAGCTACTGATGTGACCCAAATACCATGACAAACAGACTATCATATTAAAGCAGTTTGCCAGCTTCAGATCTGCTGAAACGCTACAGAAAACAGACTGGTCACAAACAGTGAGGACCCAACACTCCAGGGACTGCCACCTTGCCACCACAAACCCTTGCACTGAAGGGATGCAGAAGACGACCCCTCAAACCAGCAGTATTTTCTACTTTGAAGTATTTTAGAGGCTGCAGAAGGCAAACTGCAGGTCAAGCTACAAAGACGCCTTTCCCTTCATTCTTGAGGTCAGTGATGACCATGTGGTGAGAACCTGTACATTTAAATTTGCCTTTAAATACTCTTTTGCTCATCCAGCCAGAACCCTCTCATTCTGACATCATAAGGCACTGCTGCAGGGCACATTTTCCTGTCACAGTGGGAAGATTAGAGATGAAAGAGGGCTGTAAAGAGTAAGAATTCTATGCAAAGAGGATAAATTTGCTCTGTAACTTGAGTGATTAGGAGAGATATCTAGAAGTAAGACACAGAAGTTAGGATTCTTTCTTGGACCAGGAGCAAACGAGATAAAAAAAAGTGGAACAGAGACAGTGGCAAATCAAGACACACATGATCACTAAATGCAAACAGGCATCCTCCTACCTTTTCAACTTCTCATTCATCTGACACAGTGGAGAACCTTGAGTGTCACAGCTTTAAACTCTGTTTACTGTGCCCACCCCTTCTGTACAAATGCCTGAAATTCAGCTAAAGAGTAATGAGACTGAGCCCTAATCTTTCAGACATGGATAAAACCTCATATTCCATAGCCTTGCCTGTATGCCCTTTTGACTGTGCATGAGGGAATGCCTCTCCCTGTTTACCCTTCTGTTGTCATGTGAGTAGCCCTGCCAGGCTAATAACATATTTATTCAAATAAACCTTCCTTGGTAGAAAACACATTGCACTTTATTGTTATTCTGAAGACGCTTGCATAAACATTGTGTCATTTCTATAATTACACACCTAAGTAGTTAGGCTGCCTGATTGAGCAGATTGTTTACTGTTATTCTTCTTTAAATCTTTTTATTTCAGTAGTTTTCTTTTTAGCAACATGATAATATGTGCTTTCACTCTAATACCATACAGGATGCATTCTAGGAGGAGCAGATTGTTGACTGTTGTTTTAATAAATATTTTTATTGAGCTAATTTGTGTTAAAGTGATCTCTTCTACTAGCCGGGAGAAAAAGGGTTTCTAGGATGACTAGCGAACATCAACAGACAATAATAGCCACCATTTGCAGCAGTACCTTCAAACAACTGGAAACGCATGTTGTTTCACAAAAAAACGTATTCTGAAACGTACAAATTGCATCATGTTTAAGGCATTCTGCCTACAGTACATGTTACTCAAGTCAAAGGGCACATCTGTGCTGTACTTATTCAGATTACTATTTTATTCACTGGATGATGGCAATTTATTCATTGATTTCTGGATCTCAGATTGCCAAGAAGATATCAGATATCTGCTTGATGTTAAAGAACAGTTGGACTATTTATTTGAGTCTTGTTTCTTGTAGCTGTTTAAAAATCGTAACTGAATATCAAGTAAATGAAACAGAAGAAGAAAATACAAATAAGCCATATCGTTAGATCCACTATGATCCCTCGGAGAGAGCAATATGCACAGATTTACTCACTGGATATTTCCCACACACTGTTAAAACTCACTTGGCCTGTGTGGGTACAGAAGTTAAGGTCTGGATCACAACGTGAAGATGTTTCAGGGGATGGTCATAATTCACATTTCTTCCTTGTGCTGCTAAGGGCAGGTTGCCAGCACCAAACAAGCAAATAATAGACATGGTGGAGCCTTTATTTTATCTTTAATTTCTACCTTTTTCTGGCAGTCCGGGAGAGGGGAAGTCTCATGGTTTCGTTCCCAAGCTAAGAGCAGGAAGATCAGAGGACACATTCTGCCCAACAAACAATGTGCAAAACACAAGTGATAGTTGCCAGAGCACCAGTATTTCATCCCAGTTTCATTTACAAATGTGTGGGCTGGGAAGGTGGGGAAGAAGCAAGGCTGGCACTTCAACCATCACGTGCCACTGTCCTCCTCATGGTCTGGTTTGCCTCCACAACTGACTATCACCTCCCAGGAGCCATATCCAACCACCCAACCTTGCAACCTGAGAAGCAGAGTTCCAGTTGCAATTTTCAGCTCTGAAGGATAACAATCACAAAGGAAACAGAACTGCCCAGAAGCATGAGAAGATATTGTGTTTCTATGCAAAGTATTCATTTCCTTGTGGTAGAAAACATCAATGTTCGCTCAAGTTATTTTATTCCTCTCCCTCTTGGGAAAAGACCATACAAAATTACAGTGTTTTCACACCAAAATAATTCTTGATAGAAATATCAAAGGTAGAAGAATTGTTTCTTCTGAGGCAGAATGCAACATTTTATTTACTTTTTCCTGATCAGCTCCATAGAAAATTCTGTTCATGTTTAGACACACTAAGCCAAGATGGAAAATTTTTCTTTTTTGTTTTTCCTGGCCTCTGTGGTTAGGGCAATCTCAAAGCCATAGTGGATTGTATCAATTAAGAGGAAAGGAGGCTGGTATCAATCAGATAATGTGGAAAACACAGTGTCTTCACCATACTCTTCCTTCTGCAAAGTCAAAGCAGCCCATTTGCTACCAATGAGTTTCCAAATATACTCACAGCTGAACAAACACAGAGGAAAACAAGGGGATGCAAGGAATCGCCAGACATCCTGGTTGGCTCCCACGTGGGCCAGCCTGTGTCATGGACACACTGCAGAGAGGAGCCCCAGGGACAGTGATGGCACTGAAGGGCAGCAGCAGAGGGGAACCTGCAGCAGCAGAGCAGGCAGCCTCTACCCACACCACTGATTTAGGGCAGGAGCTGCCGGCCTCAGCCGAAAAAAATGTTGTCTTCTCCCTCTCTCTCTCTCTCTCACTCTCTCTCTCTCCTGTGTGTGCATGTGATTTAGCTCCTAGCTGATCAGACCACAGCAGGCTTTGCTTTGAGTTGTGGCTTTCTCCACTTCCATCACTCACTGGGGACTTTAGTTGCCCTGAACAAAAGGTTGCTCATTCACTTTAACCACATCTTTGACTGCTCCTAGGCATGTTTACTATAAGCCATTACCATCCTTGAGCCTAAGAAGACAGAAACATAAACTCCCTCCACCTCACCATTAAGGGGATTGTCAGAACTCATAGCTACAATTAAGCAATCAGTGCTGTGCCACTCTCAATGGTCTCTGCCCATTTCCCCAGGGACGTTATTACTCCCCAGGAGCAGTGTTACTAAAAACATTTACTGGAGGGGAATCTTGAAGGTGACCTATCCAAGCCCCTGTGGGTCTAGCTCAGGTCAGCCACACCTGTGCCTTGAAAAGACTTGACTTCACAGTCCCCCTGGATGCCCTTCTCAAGTGCTGGACACTCCTCCCAGCAAGGAGTTTAACTCTCATTAATTTCTTTCCAATATTAGACAAAACAAGGTATGAAAGCTATTCCTGGCACAGCAGAGATTACCTCTTCCATGCACTGCACATTCCTGGTGGTACCAAAAAGCAAGGAAGCCACAGCAGCGACCCCTCAGGGATGTGCCAGCATCCTCTCCATGGTGTGACTGCTGGCATGGCCAGCCCACACAGGAACAGCATAGGATGCCTTGCAGCTGCATGGTTGTGATCTTGTGAGTCTATTTGAGAGAGAGAGAAGAAAAAAAAAAATTGGCATCATAGAAGGAAGAGTGTGGTAAAAGCCATAATTTGGCTGGGATTAAAGAAACCACTGGAAGTTCCTTAGTTTTAAATTTTGCACAGATGTCAACTATACTTGTTCCTACTGTCTCTAATTTAACGTCTGGAATATTGTGGTAATGTAATTCAGATGACACATGACTGGGAACCAGCCAGACCAACAGATTTGTGAAATTTTCTTTTTATGTTTAGATTTAATAAAACAAAAGTCTCTCATGTGTGGCTTTTCTACACAGCAGTGAAATAAAATGCTTCAGAAAGCTATGAAAAGTATCTGCTAAGTGCACTTGAACATGCCTGCAGACAGACCAGAAAGCTGGGGAACATCATGGCATTGCTGTTTTCCCAGCTCAGCACACCATGGCTCTTCCCCTGCCCACCAGGGAGAAGAAAAAGAAAATACCAGGACACTCTTCATTTCCTTCTGTCCCTCAACCCATTTTTCACCAGGAACTGAGGTGAAGAAACATATGGGCACCTACCCTGAATTGCTCCAGCTGTTCCTAAAGCGATAAGCCTCGTGGAATGCTGCGTGTTTTGCGCCGTATCATGCAATCCAAAGCAGTTTTGTATGATACAAATGCCCTGAATATGGTGTTTGGTGGTGGTGTTGTGAATAAAGACTCAGGGAAACTAATAAACAGATCAAACAACCATGATCAGATTTTTGGTCAGGAGACATGGATGAGCTAAAGTCAGGGTCATGCTTATCTAACTTGGTGGTGCTTAGACCTCTCTGTTGAGTTTCCATAGCAAACAAGAGCTGGTGTCACCTTAACCTCATAGAGATCAAAGAATTTAGCTCACTTTATGTGTCAATACAGAGAAAACAGATTCAGAGATTGCTTTTTAACAAATAAAGGTATCTTGCAAGGACCAGTCATTTCCTAGTTCACTGTTACTGAAAAAATGCTAAATAGTTTGTTTTTCTAAAAATCATCCTTGGAGTTACCCTACTGAGTTGCTTTTAGCCTTTCATCTCCTTCATGATGTAATATAAAATATATTTGGAGGACATTATCTTTTGGAAAAGTAATGCTAGTTTAAAGAATTCTTCAATATTTTTTTTTTAAATGCCAAGCTGGTCTCACTGTACACACAAGTGATTCAAATAGTTTGGGATCTGTTTGCATTCTTGCATAATGCAACTGCAATAATATGAATTTCTCCTCAGAAAGCATCTTTGAGCCCTGCTCACATGCAGAAATAGGCTACAAGTCCTCTTCCTCAGCTTTCTGAGTTAGCTCCTCTTTCGCTTTCTTTAAATGATAATTTATTGGCATATTTGTTGTCAAATCATCCTCTGATTTAAAAATATACAGTAAATTATGTGGTTCAAAATTTAGCTGCCAAAAGAAAACCATGGCAATCTTCATGTAACTTTCTGCTAATGGCTTTCAAGAAATCTAACACACACAATGGCCTCAGCACCTTTGAGCTTGAAACTGTTATTTCAAGAAATTTACCCCTATGCTGTATTATTGTAGGTCTACAAGCGCCTACGTTTTTTTCACTGGAAACGTTGACTCAACTTTAATCTTAAAACATATGGATGTCATTCTTTTTTTTGCTCAGAGGCACTGATGCAACTGAAGAAAGACATTAAGTTTCTGGAGGGAGGCCAAGCTGAATAGCATCAGCATAGAGTATACAGTGCTTCCATTGACATCAGATCTGGAAGCAGATCAGATGTGAATGGGAGACCCACAGTGAGGTTTGCATGTAAACCTCCAGTGAGGCTGGCTGGTTCCAGCAGCAAATGTGATGTCAATGAAAGAACTGAGCTGTATCCACTTTCATATACTCCTGCTGCAAAATCAGATTGATTCATGGATTAAAGTTCAGCCAAACTGTGGGGATAATTTTTTTTTGATCCATCAAAATTTCATTAAAGGATTGTTAAGATATTACGCCAACCAATTAAAGCTCAGAATCCATGATTAAAGAGGCCACTGGGCATCTTAAGGAGGCCTTAGGTAAAAATAAGAAGCAAACAAAAAAAAAAAAAAGATATATTTTGAGCTGCAATAGCAGTCTTACCTTTCTCCACTTGACAAATATTTATTTTCAGCAGAGGTTTCTTGTTATTATCTTTTATATCCTATTGGCAATTCCAGGTGGTTTTATTCCTTGGTTTCTGATTGATGGATTTATTAGTTCCTGAAATCCAGGAAGATTTTCATCTTGGGATTAGAACAATTTTGACTGAACAAAATGTAGTTCCTTCCTGAACAGCTTTCAATTATAAATATGTAGGCTATCAAGTATTCCCCTGATTTTTAAAATCCATTTTCTTTTATTGTTTTGTGAAATGTATATTTTATGGTTACATCAGTGCTCTTCTCCTGATCTCTGAATTCTTGCACCAACTCTTGGAAAAAGAATAAAGCAAATGGAGAAGCCAGGAGGGAACAAAAGTAGCCCAATTCCCAGTAACAAAGCACCACCTTGTCTTTGTTTTGGGGCAACCAACATGCATATCATGTCATGTTCTGCAAACTCAAATGTTACCAGATCCTCAGTTCTATTGGAAAGTTACAGCTCTTCCTTTTTATAACCTTGCAGTCTCAGAACTTCTTACTTAATGATTTCTTTCTGTTTCCACTGAACAGGAAAGAAATACGAATCCATTTTTTATTTCAGTGAGGAGATTTAAAGGTGCTTCTTACCCACCCAGGAATAATTCCTGCTCTGCAGCCCCATCCTAATGCACCATGCTGAAAGTCTGGCTGGGTGTGAATGTCATATTGCAGAACACTGTGAGCTTGATATTTGCTTTCTTGTGTGTGCTTTACTGTGTGTCAGTTACATAATATCAAGACATTGCAAAAATCTATTGCATTGCATGACATGAAGTCAAGCACAGAATAAATTTTGTTATCTTTGCAAGAACCCAGTACAATTTAAGTGTGGTTAATTTAGGTTACATTTGCAGTCAGTATGTTAGATATGAACAGAAAGTATAAACTCAATTGCTTGTGCCCTAGATCAGCAGTAAGTGGATGAATTCTACATTGGAGGATTCCTCTCTGCCAATAATTATTTATGCCACTGTAACAAAAATTTTAGGCTTACAAATAATCATAAGATCAAGCACCTCATTGTGGACGTAAGACATTAGAGGCTGTGAAGTCAGAGATATGGTTCTTTTCATCAAGACCACAAAGCCAACATGTTACTCTGTCCCCTCTTCTCAAGTTTCAGGTATACTGTAGGCATCCTCTTCTGTAGGTTTATCTTGACCCCAGCTCTGGAGCTGTCCAGAGGTTTTGCTGTTTGATGTCTATGTTGTAGCATGGGGGCAGCCTCAAAAGAATAGAGATACAAGAGTTAATGAATACTTTTGGTTTTCATATTCCTGTAACATGCAAGAGCTTCCAATAACAGAGATGAATTCTGCCCTCAGGAGCAGACATTCAACACCACATTTATTCAGTCACTCCTTTATTCATCCTATTGCTATGATAGAATTGACACCCAAATATATAAAATGTGCTAAACCTTAGCCATCATCCTGGTTTTGGAACCATACTCATAACCTGGTACCTGAATTCAGCTGAGATCTCTGGGGAAACACCCACTTCAGACTCTCTTTGGGAAGCAGCATGGCTCTCTGCTCCTTCCAGTTTGTGAATTTACTCAGTTCTTTGTTCCCATCCACCTCCTCTCTCCTCTCCAACTGTTATGCATGA
>WEZZ01013129.1:15155-28308 GCA_013400585.1 Chloropsis cyanopogon
CCTCTCCAACTGTTATGCATGAACCCAAGGGATCACACCTCATGCGCCAGTTGGATGAAGCCTTCTCTTCCCTTCCTTGCAAGGGAACCTGATAAGCTCTTGTTACATGACTTGTTGGGAAGGTTGTATGGTGCTTGAATTTCCAGGCTCTCAGCAAATGCCACACCTTTTCTTCAGTACATTTGTGAAATTCAGCTGACTGGTTTTAGAACACAGCATAGACAGAATCTGACACTAGAGTCTTTGTATGTGTGATCTCTCTAGGTAAATGCCAGCTTGACTCATCCCATAATTAAAACTTGTCAGAAGGAGATCCCAGTCTATGTATTTGAACAGTGTTATTGTTCAAGGGACAAGCATAAGTCATTCGTCTCAATTTGATTGAGATGGCAAAGAAATGAGTGAGAATGATGAGCAACAGATGCACTTTTGTTTTCTTTGTGCAGTGGATAAACAAAATAGAAACTGAATCCCTGAGCTGTTATTTTTGTATGCATATGAAGAAAACATATCAGACTTGAGTGAAGTTTTATCTAACCGGTAGATTTCATGCATTAGCCCACTCCTGCTATGCACTGCAGGGTAAATGATGTCTCTCTTCAGTCACGCAGGAGCACTGTACTCAGGGAAAATGGTTACAGCTTCGTGGAATCAGAGAATGACTTGGGTTGGAAGGGAACATGATCATTAGTTCCAACTCCCCAACTTCCCTCTTCCCTGGGCAGGAGTCATCATTCAAATCCAAATATAGGAATAGCTACCTGATACTGATGACCATATTAATGCCAGAGAGGGAGTTTATTATTAATAAAATTCAAGGATCAATTCTACAGCTCTAAAAGCTATCATACATACACAGGAATGTCTGTGAGTATATAATTCAATCCAAAACCATGTCCTTTTTTTATCAATTTCCCCATGCACACCCTGGAATACCCTCTGTGGCAAATGAATAATGCCTTGTGAGTTATACCTCCTTTCTGTGAATTAGAAATCAGGCTACCATGTACACCCCTGCACAAGAGGCTGATGAGTTGTCTAATAACCTTCTGGCTGTGTCAGCTTTAGGGTGGGTGTAATCTGGATTACTGGTCCTTTGATGCACAGTTATTCCCTTGTGGTTTTTTTCCCAGAAAGTACCAGGAAATGTGTATGGGGTCTTTTTTTCTGGGTTCCTCTGAAGTAAAATATATCACAATATATCTTTCTAATATAAAAAAACTGGCTGTCCAATTCAAATGCTCTGTCCCATTTTCCCTGTCTCTTCAGTCCCTCTTCTACATCCCAGTTTTCTTTCAGGGCAGCAGCTACTGTACTCCCTTTTTGAGGCTCTCAGCTAAGCTCAAAAGCCAAAAAAAAAAACAAAAAACAAAAACAACGCAGAAATCTCTGAATTGGATTATCATTTTTTCTTCAGAGCTCTTGACCTATTGGCCTCCTCAATCTTAAGGGTCAATCACCACAATGATTAGCTCCTACCCTGTAACTCAGCTGTGACCCTGATCGTAGACAAGCTATCCCTTGTCACCATTCTGGCAAGCACACAAAACCACTTTGATAATACTTGCATAAATTCTCACATTTGTGGATGCTAATGGGGTCACAGGCTCCGGGTGGGAAGGCATAGGTCCTGAATTCACCTCTCACTGCAAAGAACTTGGTCCATGAGAAACAAAAATTGCTTCTTATAAACACTTGTATACTCTTGATACAATGCAGTGTAAAAGTATGTCCTAGTATTACCAACTGCTGCAGCCTAAAAAGTCAGAAAGAAGTTGTAAAAAAAATTCAAATGCCAGTCTGCACATAATTGGTGTGTCTCCAAACAAGAGTGTGCTTGTCTTTAAATGAATGTGTTTTCACCAGTGAAAGAGTATTAGCACATTAATTGATGATACTGGTAACATCATGCTCTTTTTCACACATGAGTGGAGCACGGAATGACCAGGTGGTTGCTTCTGAATGGAGGTTTGTGAACACGCACAGAAATGGTTAGACTGCAACACCAGTTGTTGATTCTGTTAACTTCTCCAGAAAGAAATAAAAGAGGAAAAAAGATGGATCCAGGCATCAGTCCCTACAAAGACAGTTTAAACAATGTGATTTCACAGTTGCTTAAAAGTCACAGAGCAGCTGCGTTGAAATTTTAAAATCTGCAGTTTTATTATGCCAATGACTTTCTATTGGCCTCAGTCATAAAACAACATACTCTTCACTGAAGTTCTCTGCTAAACAAAAAACACATCCAGACTGACTAAAAATCAAATTCAGACAAGTAAAAAACAGTTTGGCCTTCATTTGTCTGGGCTCAATTGGTCCAATAATAAACATTTTTATTTTTCTTCCTCACTGCTACTCCTACTGATAATTACCTTATTCCCCATGGAGAATATAAAGCATTGAAAAGTGACTATTTCTGGGAGAAATTCACAAAGAGTACGAATTCACAAAGAGTACCCTGTCCTCCTGCAGGAGTTAATGGCATGCTGAAATTCTTCTAACTTTCTCTACTACTATTTTTGCACAAATTTTAAATTTGCCAACTGCAAAAGAGAATCTGCTGAGGAAGCTTCTCTCCAGCAGAGAAGACAAGGGAGTCCTAATCATTCACTACTGCTTGGGATTTCAGGTGATGGCTTTCAAACAAGTTATTGCTTCTAGAGTAATAACTATTTTTAGCCTACATCCTCTGTGCCCATGTCTGGAGGTAGAGGGTACATTAAGGTCTAGTGTACTGTTTACTTTAGGCAGAATAAAAATAGGTTCTAAATATAGCACTAACTTGAATGCAAAATAGATGTTCTGGATAATACTTCAGGCAGTGAAACAACTATGACACTGTACAGCTTATAATGTCAGGGAAATGGAGAAAACAGCCTTTTTTGTTATTTCTGTGAAACGGGTAATGTTTGATTCCTATACTTCAAAACAACAAGGATATAGGTAGGAATATTGCCCTTTGTTCGGTTAAAGCTGATGATTTAAATCTGATTTCTTTGTGCTTTTTAACCTCAATTTTCTTATACTGCATGTAGGTTTTTTCCTCCTTTATACTCTCTGACAGCAATGACTTATCAAATATTATAAGGACTGCATGCGGGGATAGATGGGGTACAAAGCCTTCTTGAGGAGTCTGTAAACATTATATTATGACTTGCATCAAATTATACTTGTATGAGTTTGAGTCTGTTAATTTTGTATTTGTAATGGTATTTACCAGCCATATGACAGGATAAAAAAGAACATGGTACACTGTGGCTACAATCAGAGTATCAAATATTGAATCAGCAGGAAGCCCCAAAAGACATTCTGATTATCCATTTACATTCCTTAGATTTAATTCAGTCTGGTGTTATGCATACCCTTAGATTCAGAAAACAGTGAATATTAATCTTCTGAAAGTATAAATAAAATTGATCTCTGTGGACATTATCTGATGACTCATTTGTTGGACTATGTAGAAATTCAGTTACTATCAAATAAATTTTATTTTTGGAACAGCTACAGCTAATGCAGTCATCATGCTGACAATGTGTATCGTTTAACCTTAGGGCTTTACATTAATTTTACATTGGAACTAAAACCAGAGACCACGATCATTTAATAGACTGCCTAGGTACACAAGCCTTGAGCTGAATCTAGATTTCTGTGCACTCAAAAGGACCCTGAATTGCTACTGTTCAGCTTCCAGGGTTAGCAGCCTATTGAATGGGAAGGGGTCTTTCATACATCTCTGGGATAAGATTTCAGATTGCTTGCAGAATCAGCGTGATCCTCTTAAATTGTTTCTGCTTTTATATTTGGATGACAATGGCAAATGGATTAACTCATTGAAGTCAGCTAAAATTGCTAAGTCTTCTGTCTGCATCCCATCTTGACCTTGCACTTCAGAACTGGCACTCAGAGACTGAGAGCACCACAAAAATCTCTGCTCTGAGACCCTCGTCACAGACAGGTTACTCTCCACCAAGCACCACAAACCCCTGCTGTGAAAAAAACTGACAGCTAACAAAATTGATTTTTCTTTTTAATTACCTGATGCAAGGGGTCACATCAGTTCCCAGACAGTCCAAGCCTCCCAGAGCTGTTGTTTCAGGTATGTGAAAACATGACCATGGATACACGAATTCTCTGAAAATTAATGACTAATGTTGTTCTTTCAAAGCCAGAGTTTCCAATACCAAAGGCAATTGGGAAGAAATGCTGGTAGGGTGCACCACCGTGTGTCTCCATTTGATCTCTGTACAGATGGATAAGGAAGTGATCAGGAGGAGCACAGGATGATTCCTGGAAAGCTGTGATAAATCACACGCAAAATGATTCAGAGCACTCTGGTGCTTGAAATTGATGCTTCACTGAGTTGCCTTCTGGATTCTTCATTAGCTATACAGGCAACCAAGGTTCTAATTTGAGTACCCAAGCTCTCATGTACAATATTTATGTTGGACATGCAAATTCTCTTGGGCAAAAATACTGAATTCAGGTTACACAGACCTCAACAAAAGGCATTAGGTTTACCACAATCTTTTTTTTTTTTTTTTTTTTTTTTATTTTTTAAACTTCCCAAAAAATTTTGGGTTTTAAAAAAAAAAAAAAAAAAAAAAAAAAAAACAAAAAACCAACCCCAGAANATAATACTAAAATATTAATTTAAGGAAAAATAATATTTTTTTCAATAAACTGGGTGTTCCAAAATTTCAAAGTCTATACCAGAAATGCTGTATGATTTGCCTTCCTTAAAACAAGACAAAGACATCTCTGTGCCTAATCCTGCCTCATTTTCCTTTTTTCCTTCACAAAATATGACATTTCACGTAATTAACCTCTCATTTTTTTTTTTATTTTCAATAATCAAAGAAAAAGACATCAAACAGGAATGGACTGTAAAGCAGGCTGTTATCTAACACAGTGAAACACAATGCATGATTTGCGTTTCCTTTAGCTGATTTTAATCAGAGCTGCATTGCAAATTCCTCCTTGTCAGGGAGAATGTAAAGTCTGGGCCGCTCTAGAGATCTAGCAAACCTGAACGTTGACCTTGCACATCTTTTCTTTCACTTTTTGAACGCTCATGAACTTAATTTGAGTGTAAATGTTTCAAGGATCAGTCTGAAACAGTGTTTTTGAACTCAGCTGGGTCATAGGAACTTTCTCAGCACTCCATTCTAATTTGCAGTTTCACTATAATAAAAGCCTGAAATATATTGCTACTGTCTAGACATTTTATCTGAAACAAGTGTCCTTTGTAGTCTCAGAGGACTTTTCTATTTTATTTCCAGTAAATCAAAGTCTGTGAAGAGCTTTGGTTCTTATTAAGACATACCCTTCACAGTCCAGCAACTGCCAACAGAGACAAGTCATTGACAGTTCATTTACATATAAGTAAGTGATGACTTCCATCAGGTAGCTGGCTCAAAAATACAATGGACATTTAGAGCATATCCAATATTTCTTGTTCTTTGATGAGCATCAAGTGCCAATTTATACACAGAAACTGACTATTGGAAGGTGAAGTCTTCTCTTCACTGACCTTACGCTGCCTTTTGCAGATCTGGAGTGACATATTGTCATTCCACTAAACACCATTTAATTCCTCCCAAGAGGTGTGTAAAGCAAGCTGGTACCAATAAATATCAGAACAACTGTAAATTCCACAGAAAACATACCCTGACTGCATTAATTGGCAGCACAAGTCACCAGATTTACCATAAAGCGGCCAGTAAAGTTTGGATTTAGGGAAAATGGGAGGAGTTGACTCCCAGCACCCGGACCAGTGAAGGCAGAGGTGTGGGGGCTGCTGCTCCCTGAGCACAGCTGAACAGCCAGCTGTGGGCTGCAGCTGGCTGGGGGTAATGTAGAACAGAGTTCAGTCCTTGATAAGGCATTATTTACAAGGTCAAGAGTAGAGCAGAAGAGTTTTTAGAAAAAAAATTGAAATATAATAATAGGAAATTTTAGTTTATAATAAAAAATAGGAAACGACAAATCTTACAAAACATAATAACTAAAATAATGAAAAAAACTGGAACAGGCTACTCCTTTTAGTACCTGAACAGAGCCTGATCATGTGACCCAGAGCAGCATCTATTCACAAGATTGAATTTTGCATTTCTTTTAAAAAAGGATGGGGGAAAACAGAAAAGAAGCCTTCCAACTACCCTACTCTTTCCACTGAGAGAAAGCAGGCAGAATCCATGCAGCAGCAGCAGCAGCAGCAGTGCTTCAAGTCTTCTCCAAGTTTGCCTATGTACCCAGGTTATCCTCAAAGCTGAAGCATCAGTTATTCATATGCAAGCTGCTTGTGCCTTCAAACTAGCCAGCAGGAGGGTGGTTAACTGGTAACCTATTGGGTCATTGTTATTCTCAGAAATGATAATCAATTGACTTCCTTCTGCCAGATGCTTAAGCATCTTTTTTTGGCAGGATGAACGTGAACAGCAGGGGATGGACAGTTGGAAACTCCCACTGGCTGAGGATAGACACACATCCCTCAGCAGCACATCATTTTAGAGAGTTCCCATTGCCTCACACCTCCAGGTGGGCTGGATGCTGAACCAGTTGCTGGTGTGCCTGTGTGGCAATGGGGAAGAATACCCTGTGAAAACAATATCCCTCAACCATTTTCTTGTCTCAGTCATCAGCTGTGCATGCAGGAAGAAACAGACTCGTGTTGCCTGCAGTGCTCAGTACTTGCCTCCATGCTGCACAACAGACAGGCCACTTTCAGAGACTGGGGTAGAACTGCACCCATTGAGAAAAATTAGAGGTGCTATTTACTCTTTTAGGCCACAGATTCTGAAATATTTACTGCATTTTCACAGAAGGGTGACTGTCAGAATAAATAATAATTATTAATAATAAATAATAAATATTTGTTTCTTATATGCCTAAAGAAAAAAAGATCTAAGTTAAGAGACTCACTGATTTATATGTTGCTCTAGGAATCGTACATTTTCCTTATCAATTCATTATAAGAGTTTTGATCTTTCACCCCAGTATGTACATTGCACACTGATTTACCCCATCATATGCAAACTGATGCGTATGTTTTTTTAAAGTGCTCTAATGTTTTGTAACCTGCTGGATTTTCACTTTTGTTTTTATGTCCTCACTAAGAAGGTCTTCAGCATGAAGAAGTCCTGTGTTCTGCTCAGTCTCAAATATGGTATTTTTCCCCTGAAAAGGAATTTTTCTACACTGGAATTGATTTCTAAAGACTTCACTAGTTACTTTTCACACAGTGGCCCCAGGAATCTTGATAAGAGAGGTGATTTTCTTCTCTCACTGAAGAAGATGCTAATGCAGCTGACACTTGAAAATCAGCTTTCTTTGACTTTCAACTGGAAAACGCTGCAGTAAAGAAACAATAAAAAACTTTCATTATTTAGAAGAAAATCAGAAGTTTAATAATCAGAAGCTTGATAACAAAGGTCAATAACTTTTCAAAACTAAAACCCCAAATTCTACATTATTTAGACAAGGTTAATAAATTTCTTTTCCCCACTGAGATTATTCAGAAAAATCAGGATGACTTTTCAGGCTGTTTTCAATAAGATGAAGCTCATATTCTAAATAAAGAAATTGTTAGCTAAAGTGACGACCTGACTTCTTTTATAGAAACATGCTGTATTTGCAAGCAAACCTCATTTCCACTGCCCAACTAAGATGGGAAATTTTAAAGTTATTTCTAGTTTCAATTACTGGATTCTTCCAGGTCAGTAAGTTTTCAGTCCATGTAGAACTCTTTTCCAACTGATCAAAGAGGAACTATTGCTGTTTTGGATTGCTCTTAATTCTTTATAAAACCTTTTCACTTTATAAACACCCTAACACATCCTTAATTTGGCCATGCTAAAACAATCAGTTTATTCAGTTTTAGCATTTGCTAACACAGCTGCTCTGTAATGTTTTTGACTGTTTTTAGAAAAAGAAAATTGGAGTCAGACATGTAAAATGCAATCCTCACAAAGAGAAATGGAGAACATTTTAACATTTTATGAAGCAAAATAATGAAAAAGGAAGCTATTTACCATGTGGTCCTGTAACTCCAGAAGTCTCCCTATTTCATTTAATCTTGCCTGATGTTCGGCCCTACTTTAGTATATAGTAAAGGAATGGGAGAGCTTGTGTAGGAAATTTTTCTCATCCTGACCAATTCAAGGAAGAAAAATATTACCATAACATGGCAATAGGACTTACTAGTACCCAATGAGAGGGAATAAAAAATGGGACCAAAATACACCGTTGTACATCAGCCAGTCATCTACAGAATAATATTAGAGTTGACACAGAAAGTCCTAAGTGTTAACCTTTTATTTCCCTCAAAATGAATACCCTCTTCTTTGTGTTCCCTGGAGAAACACTCCTAAAATGCAAGTGAAAAGGGAGTGCTAGAGAGCCAGGTACAATTACATTCAGTACATAAGGTCATGCTTCACATTATTCCTCAAGAGTAGCAAGGAAATCCATATTTTTACAATTAAAAGGTAAATTCACAGTAAGAGGAGGAAGAAATTCTGCTTTCTGCTTTGCATTCATAAAGCAGCCCCTTACTCAGCTTGCTGCACAGAAGTGCCTCACACAGTAAATACTCACTTGAAAATAGGACCAATACCATCTAGAGCTATGTTCTTGGTATGTATTTTGGCTCACTTTTAAGTAAAATAGAATAACATATATTTAGCTTTAAAATGGCACATATTTGGCACAGTTGTGATGAATAGGAGTTTACCATGTGGATATTACTTTCTACAGAAAATAGACTATTTAAAAGGAATAACAAGAGCAGGATGCTTTCTAATATGTTCCAAAAGTAGAGAAAACAAACACACACAGAGGCAAACAAACAAACAAACAAAGGACTTACTTCTGCAAATACTTTCAGATGTGAGAAAACAGCATTTTCCTGCCTCCATGACAGTGGCAATTTTTTCAGGAAGAAGGACCAATTCCCTTCTAACAGGACTTGCATTAGTGCCATCAGACTAACAGGTAGTGAAATGACTTCCACAGACGTAAAACAATGGAAATAAAGGGGGTAGGTTTTGTTTGCTTCTTTGTTTTGGGTTTTTTTGCTTGTTTGGGGTTTGTTTTGTTTTTTTTTGTTTTATTGTTTTGTTTGTTGTGGGGGCTCCTTTGGTTTAGTTTTGTTTTTTTAACTGTCATTTGTTGCGGTGTGTTTTGATTGTATTATTTGTAATTTAATGATTTGCTTTGTAACCCCCCCCACTTTATGCTTGTCCCCCCACCTCATGGTTTTCCCCCAAGGCATTGGACCATCCCCCCATGTCAATCCTCCCTCACACCAACCCCTATTTCTAGAGAGTTCCCTGCTATCCTGCACACCATTGGTTTGCTTAGGCTAGTATCTGTCCACATATCTCATTATTGGTTTATGTATTATGATCCCCGCCTCATGTTTCTCTCCAGTCCCCTTACCATTGGTCCCTCTCCCTGCCCCCCCACCTTTGGACTGTCCCTTAAAACAGACAACCCTGCCCAAGATCCTGTCCTTGCCTCTGTCCAACCTTCAGGTAATAAAGATCATTGGAGCGACAAGCAAGACCTGTCTTGTGTAAAATTTACGCCGATCCATCAGGCGGCTGCGTGGGAGGCTCGGGGTCCCAGGATTCCCACATGTGCGCTGGGGAAGCCCTGGAAGCGTGCTGCGACAGTCATTACTACAGCAGAGGATTCAAATGATGCACACAGGCACATGTACAGTCCTATTTCGTACTTTTACCCAGTACCACCCCTTTGGAGCAGGTTGGGCCAACAAGTCCCACAAATCCCATTACTGCTGATGGTGAACTGTCAGGGTGAGCTTGGCAGGAGCTTTTACGTTACAGACAGACTTTGTGGCACAGGTTAAGAACTAAGCAGGAGATGTAGAGCCGAATAAGTTTTCCTTCCTGTATCACTCGTCAACACGGCCAACACCGTTTTGGCAACTGTGTTACTCCTGCTGTGTCTCAATGTCAAAAGTTCCTTATGAACCCTCTCAAAAGATTATTTGCACCTTTAACATTCTGGCTGAGCAACACAGTTCTCTGTGATGGTCTCCAACAGGAAAATACAATTGGAATCACAGGAGAATAATTATAAAGAGTATAGAAAGAAACAATTGCCAAGAACATTTATATTATTATTTCAAAGTCTAAACAAGACTCTCCTCCACCAGTAGTGAAAACAAGGATACAGGAGAAGAATAACAGCAGAAGGGATAAGAAAGAGAAGCAGCTGGAAGAAATAAGCAGGAAGCCCCAGAATGGAAAGTCTTTTGGCAGGATCTGTGGAAAATAGACCCATATCCATAGAGTTGAACTGTATAAAATAATTCATTACCAAATAAAGATTGAAATAAAAACATATTTAAACTTTTCTATTACCTATTCTGCCCAAGTAAAAAGAAGAAAAAAGAAAAAAAACAAAACCAAAAAAAAAAGTACCTTTGATAATTTGGAGAACAGTCCAAAAAAAGAAGTGTCATGTGAAAATGATTTCTTCCTCTGCAGGGTACTCTTAGTCTCTTCAGGTTTTGTGCATGGACGCTCTCCCATCAAAACTCCCCTTGCTGGATACTGTCCTGGTGACTTCTCAAAGTCTCATCAGCACTGGGATGTGTCAGAAGTGGGGCTGGATAGTAGGAAGCTACAGGAGGCAACAGCAGAAACATTTCATTAAAAAAGCCAAAACCAACAAGAATGAACATGTTAAATCAACAAAAGAACTGACCACTCAAAATATTCCCACTTACTCCTCAAGGTGATTATAGAACAAATAAAGAAAAAGCTGTCATAAGCCAGCTCTTCAAGATAAATCCATGCTACCTAAAAAATGATTTGTAGTGTTTACACACACAGCTGTACACACACCACTCAGCAGAGGCAGCCACTCAACAATGGTGACACATTTTGATGGGATCCTCATGCCTAGTATTTTTCTTGTAGGCAAAATATTTAAGAAAGTCTAAAAGAGATCATTAATTGGTTTTGAAGTGGCCATTTCTGTGATCCTTTGTTGCTTTTGCTAAATGCCTTGAACAGACTTCGTGGCTGTGGTGGGGCAAGGTAACATTACCTTGGTCACCTGTCTTGGTTTCCTTATATTGAAAGTTCGGACAATAATGTTTTGCAAAAGTTAATTAACTACAAAATTTAAAAAAAAAAATTATTATGTAATTGATGTTAAAAGTGCAGCAGCAATATTGTAATGTAAGTTTCTGTCGCAAAAAAATCACTAAAATAAAAGATGACAGCTTGATTTTCAGATCACAAGCAGAGTTACAGGGCTGGCATGTAAAAAAAAATATTAATAATATTCTTACTGGATATGGAATTCTCTGAGATAATAAATATGGAAAACTGTACTGACATTTTCGCTCAGTCTCCTGAATATAACTAATAACCAGATAACTTTGTTGTTTCACAACCTTGGCTGCAATTTACAGCTATACATAGGCAGATTTCCCAATTCACCACACTGGCAACACAAATAAACAATGAGATATACAAAGGGATGTGAGCAGTGGGGAAAAACCAAAGGATTCTAGTACAAAAGCAGAGGTGGGAGAACAATAGAAATTTTAGACCTTTTGTCTGCTTAGCTAAATTTGTGGTTGAGAAGCATGAGGGTTGGGGAAAGGCTGCCAGCCCACAGAGACACAGCCTCACCTTGACTTCCAAGCAGCACCAATGACCAAAAGTCCAGGAATGTTGCCTGCCTCCAGAGAAGAAACGTTCCAATACCTTCAGTGTGTCATTTAAAGACAGTAAATCCAATGGAACAGCACTTGGAGAAAGACAACTGAGTCTCTGAAAGCTCCTGAGAGGCAAATGCAATAATTTCAGAGGAAACTGATACTTAATATTATAAACCAATTTCAGATCCACAAATTTTGGATACATGCATTGTTAAATGTATGTGGTATATAACAACGTATGTTAGTCATTAGGATCTTCCTAAAATATGTAATGAGATCTTCCTAAAATATAGCTCCCTTAAAATTCAAGCATTTGAGTACCAACTCTCTCACTGTACAGTTCCCCCAAAGAGTTCAGTAATTACCAGGTATGTAATTCTGCACTGTGATCTAACAGCTTGCAAAAACTGATCTTTCAAATAATCCATTATTATTTTGAATCCAGAAGCACAAAATCTGAAAGAATGCAATTTTAAAGCAAGTAGAAGTGAAAAAAATCAATAAACAATAAAAGACAAATTATACTGAAATATTAGCTAAGTTACAAACTTGAAAATAATCTATTCTATTTTCTTTATATTTAATATGAAGCCACATCATGTCTCTGTTAGCACTTCCCAGACTTAGCTATATTATATGTATGCTGATGTGGGATTATGCTCTGTGCATTATGACTGGTTACATATTTCTCAAAACTTGATCCACTCTGAAATTTATTAAGCAGTAAAACTAAAATTCTATTAACCTTAATGGTATTTACACAAGGGATTTCACACTTAATATGGATGCAACACTGACACTTAAGACTTGCCAGGAAAAAAAAAGAGACATGCTTAGTGTAGTTAAAGCAAAGCCATCATTTTCTATTTATGTAGTCCTTCACAAGGGTAATCCTCTGCATATTAGAGAGACAGAAGAAAGAGCCAAGCCTGGTTGGTGTTTAAGCTCCTCAGATGCCAAGTGAGATAACTTCATTGGCCAATAAAGGGTGGTCTTACTGCTGTGGGACTAATAAACATTGATAGGATGGGAAGGCATCATCTTTGGTTTTCTTATGGGTCCTGAAAGTGCTATTTCTCACATTTTCTATGGTATAATTCTGTACCATCATACTGCTGTTCAAATATGTTCCCTGTATTATAATATACATGGAATGGAATGGATACAACTTCACATTCATCAACACCAAGCTAAAGTAAAACTCCTCAGATTTCTCTCAAGAGAATATTGATCCTTATGGTTTCCAGGGTAAAATTAATTGTGGAGCAGCCTCCAAGTCATCTAGTGGGAGTTTATTTGATTTTGAAAGGCTGAATGTTACCTGAGTATGTGATCCTGAATTCAGTTCTCCAAGAAGAAATTTATCAGACCAAATGCAAGCTTGCTGAAGAGATGAGATTTCAATGGGAAAGAACAGGAGAATCCTGAGTTTTGTTCAAAGGGGGTGACTTA